>JBCFYV010011172.1:56406616-56438647 GCA_039000515.1 Timema cristinae | reverse complement strand
TTACTTTTAACCTAATTAAAAACTTTTTCTCATTACATAATTTATTTTTACTCTTAATTATTGATTGTAATTGATTTTCTGTTGTAACAACAACTTTGCCACTCTGTCCATTGACTCTTCATAAATAATACACTTAATTAATATTGTCAATATAATTTATTTTAATAATCTAATTTCTATTTTATTCATATCTTTTAATTTGATATCTATCCTTATCTAATAGAATTAAATTACTTGTCATTGCAAATATGTAGGTCTATATATATTATAAACATTTTATTTGGAATATATTTTTATTAAACAAATATTTTCTGAGATATCCGCATATATATTAAATCAATTTTGTGAATTTTAGTTGTACAGAGATACTACTCAAGTTTTAAAGCATTAATTCTATAATTCCATATAGTAATTAAAAAAGTAAGTCTCTCAAAT
Source organism: Timema cristinae (assembly GCA_039000515.1). Lineage (NCBI taxonomy): Eukaryota > Metazoa > Arthropoda > Insecta > Phasmatodea > Timematidae > Timema > Timema cristinae. The sequence goes on along the minus strand of JBCFYV010011172.1, from coordinate 56,438,212 downwards.
TTTTTTTATATGTTTTTCCTGTAACCTCTTAGGGGAAATGTTTGTATGGAAATGATCTATATCATTTATGACTCAATAATCAATATTTAATTATTTTATTGGTCACAATTTTTAAATGAAGAATTTAATAGCAATACGATGAGCTTTTTATGTATAACACCCAATAAAATGTCAATAATTTTAACTGTAATTCAAAATTGTAATACCAAGTGTTGACCCTTGTGGACTCAATAGCGACATTTTATTAGTCCAAATATACAAATGAGGATTTTAATCCTTTAGAAATAAAATTATAAATTTAAAACCAGGAGTTGAATAAAGTTTACGTAAGTATAGCGTAATTTGTGATCTGGTTTGCTAGTGTATATTATTTTTTCATTTCACATATATTACGAGTTTTGAGTAAATATCTCCATTTTTATACAATAGAGAGATAAAGTCAGTGCAGAATTTTTTTTCCATTTATCTTCACAAATTTTCGTCAAAAACACGCATAACCTTGCCATAAATTTAACACTCTTATCAACCAAAACCATCAATTGTTCCTGATCCTTTGATGTAACTAATTATTATAAACGATGATAGTGATATTTTTAATCTATTTAATAAATATTTTAAATTTATATTTACAAAATCTAATTATTCTTAATCAATGATTTGTCTTTATTAATTTTTACATAATCAATAACTATACTTTACCAAATAAAGATAATAGTAATATCTATTTATAGTTAAAATGTATTTAAAACCATTAGGTATTTTGAAAATAGTTTTCATCATAATACAATGATAGAGATTAATCCCTTACCTTTCTTATTTAAAAAAAAAACAAATGTGTTCATAATATTTAAGGAACGCCCAATAGTCAATAACAAAAGGAACTAATTAAAAATGAAAAGTTAATAAGATATATTTAATAAAAGGAAAAAGTTAAAGAAAGCAACATTTTTTAATTAACAAAATGCATATTAAGTTTATAAGAAATAGAATGAAAGTTGATAGAGACAAATATAAAATATATTACATCATGGATGAGAAGATAGATTGAACAGAATAGTGATAAGCCTATAAATAATGAAAAACTTTATAACTCAATCTTATTAAAGAGTGAAATACAGAAGAAAAGAACAATAGATTTAAAATACAGAGAACATATTAAAATTACATATTACAATACACATGAGAAATCACATATTCAAAGGTTAATATTAAATTATTAAAATATTACAAAGAAATATATATTAGGTCTAGCAATGAGTTAAAATTGACATTTAAGGTAATATTGTGAATAAATTCAGAATTGTCAAAAGAAAAGTTAAAATTAAGCCAATGATAGTGAACAGGGAAATAAAGTCATAAAATGTTTAATAAAGGTTAGAGACGTTAATTATACTGGAACTACGCAGAATAGGAGATAATTGATAATAAAATGTTTTTGAATATATAAAACGTTCCTTATCTGATGTTTAGTTCCACTCCTTAAGCCTTGAACGCCAAATGGCAGGTTGACTTGACTACATGTTTCGACGTACAAAACGCCATCTTCAGGTCTGAGATAAAACCAATGTAAAATTAGGAAAATACAGAACGAAAAATTAAGAAATCCAAGAACATTGGACGATACCAGAAAGAAATATGAATACAACTAATATTAAAATGTGTTCATGTTTGAAAAATTTGTAATCCAACTAGTGCAAATATTTATTATTTCTTTTGTCCTGAATAAAACCACATATAAATTAATATTATATGGTATGGTAAGCTCACCGATACCATATATATATATATATAGTTAAGCATAAGCTAGAAATTTTTCTTTTACTTTCTCACAAAGATAAATCATTTTGATCAGACACATTTTCTACACAGAGATTATGATGAAGCATGTTGTGTTTGTCCATGTTCTCAAATAATTGTTTTTACCATTATGTATGTCCCTTAAGTTGTCTGTATATGTGTATGAACAGTACGTACCTGGAGCTGAAATTGAAATATTCGTGGAGTTCGTTCAAGTTTTATATTGGGGTGTTATATAGTCATACCACGAGTCACAATAGGAATTTTAAATTTTTATCTCTAAAGTTTGAGTGAATAAATAACGATTAAAAAAAGTTGATATTTTATTAAATTGCGTTGACGATTAAAATGGTTGTGTTTAAAAATGTTTATAATATTTTAGTGTTGATATTAGAGAAAAGTAATTTAAATATAGTTTGCTTATAGCTATTTTTAAAAATATCGTTCCATACAGAAAGTTTGTATGATGATGGTGACCTGGCGGTCTAGGGGTAAGGTGTCAGACTTCTGTGCTGGCGGCCGGGGTTCAATCCTCGGTCCCGGCACAGATTTATCTGATTTCCAAACCCTTCCTTCCCCTCTGTCAAGACATCTTGTGAATAAGGGGAATGCCAGGCCTCCATCGTGGTTCGGATTCCACGTTAAACTGTAGGTCCTCCATTTCATCTCACAATCACCCTACCATTGCACATTAGCGTAAGTGCGTATAACCAGAACGGGTAGTAAGACGCGGTGCTAATAATAATAATAATAATAATAATAATAATAATAATAATAATAATAATAATAATAATAATAAAAATAAAAATAATAATAATAATAATAATAAAGTTTGTATGATGATTGTGTTATAAAATATTTAAATAAACTGTAATACATTGTATTTCTGGTTCGTAAGGATTTTTGAGGTGAATTGTATAGGGCTACACAAAGACATGACTTCCAAACCAATAACATAATCCCTAAAGCGGCCCATGGACGTGCTTGCCCCACATGACAGCAATGCGCGCCAGGGCACGCCACGGGCGGTGCACGTCAGGCAAGGTAGCTCACACACTTGAACAGTGGCTAGTCCGGTGGCGTGCTTGGTACCGTTATCAAGTGTACTGTTTAAGTTCTATAATCTGTGTGTTTTGTTGAAAGGTTTGTCTGTGTGTCTTATTAATGAGTAAAGCTGTCGCTAGGGCAAAGAAAAAAAAATCATAAGCAGTGATGCTCCGGTAGGCCTCAATGATTTTAAGCAAAAGGTTTTACAGACAAAACTGTTGCCTAATCACGCCTAACAATTAACAAACAGCTATAAATACTCAAAACAAAATAATTATACACAATATTTGACAAAAGAATAACAAACTTGTCTTGGGAAACTTGACACAACCATTATCATGCATTCTGGCACGTATGCCTCCACTGAGCCTACACTCAAGCACGATTGCCAACTTTGCAATGCATGCTGGGCAAAAATTTCAAGCTCCTCCTGAATGCATTCGTACCGTGCCCTGTACGGCGTGCAATACACGTTATTCACCACATATGGATATAATTACACTGTGCAAAACACGCTATTCACCACATACGGATATAATTACACTGTGCAAAACACGCTATCCACCACATACGGATATAATTACACTGTGCAAAACACGCTATTCACCACATACGGATATAATTACACTGTGCAATGCACGCTATTCACCACATACGGATATAATTGCACTGTGCCAAACTTGCTATTCACCACATACGGATATAATTACACTGTGCAAAACACGCTATTCACCACATACGGATATAATTACACTGTGCAAAACACGCTATTCACCACATACGGATATAATTACACTGTGCAATACACGTTATTCACCACATACGGATATAATTACACTGTGCAATGCACGCTATTCTCCACATACGGATATAATTACACTGTGCAAAACAAGCTATTCACCACATACGGATATAATTACACTGTGCAAAACACGCTATTCACCACATACGGATATAATTACACTGTGCAAAACACGCTATTCACCACATACGGATATAATTACACTGTGCAAACACGTTATTCACCACATACGGATATAATTACACTGTGCAAAACACGCTATTCACCACATACTGATATAATTACACTGTGTAAAACACGCTATTCACCACATACGGATATAATTACACTGTGCAAAACACGCTATTCACCACATACGGATATAATTACACTGTGCAAATCACGCTATTCACCAAATACGGATATAATTACACTGTGCAAAACACGTTCATGCATTGCTGCAATGTAGGGTTTATACGTGATTGGGCCACTTAACACTAAAAATTTATCTTAGCATAATAAATATTTGTAAACTTGTTGAAAAATGACAGCCTGGTGATAGATATTGAACATTTTTACCTCCCGAATAAAGATAGATGGTTTTAAACAACTGTAGAATAATTTACCGTGCCTCAAGTATAGTCATGAGAATAACATTTGGCTAAATTTAAATAGAATATCTTTAGTAACTGAAAGTAAAATCAATCAATAAATATTAGATTATCTTATAGATGATTTGTGAACAAACTAGTGCCTTTCACACCCTTACTTTGCCTTTAACAGCATTGGGTGTTATGAGGTGTAAACCTCCGCCTCGTCTTAACTGGATTCCCGGTAATTATAAGGTTGGGGTTCAAGTACTAACCGAGTGTACTCAGGGTGAAATCCCTAAATGATTTCCCACCACCATTCTTCATAAATTTTGAGGAATTTCCTATCAATTATATCTTCCTTAACCATGCCTCATTTGTGCAGCTAAATGAGTATGTCTAGAATGAGCTGTGAGAGGTGTAAGAAAGAGACAATTCCCTCGTGAAGACGATAGATAGTAACATTCCAGAGTAAAAACAGTAAGCTCAGCCAGCTAGGGATCAAATCCAAGTTTCTAGAGTTAAACAAGCCCTATATATTAGGAGTATCCAACATCTTTGTGGGGGACGTAAAATTTTACATACATGTATACCATATGTACTACATTTATTTTAGAAGTTGTTTATATAAAATGTATAATTTGCATTATGTACCAACAACTTTGTGGGTATAAATTTGAAGAGAAATCATATTTGAGGGTACGTGAATAAAAGGGTTGAATACTACTGATCTAGAAGGCATCTATCCTTCCTAGTTCTAGTGAAGGCCACGGAAAAGCCCATCACACGCAAACAAATAAGTTAATATATATATATGTGTGTGTGTATTTTTAAACTCTGAGATGAAAATTGTGTTTAATATGTAGAAGAATGTACACATGTCTTAAATAATTTGTCAAACACCTTTTCTCATTCAGTTACACTTCTGACCACTGATTTAAAACTCACAGCACATAAGAAAAATGTTACATTAATATCCAAATTGAGGCTCATCCTTTCACAGTGATGGAATGACAGTCAGGATATTTGAATTTTTTTTATTTATTTTTTTGCTTGAGTCAAGCTAGTGTGCAAGTTTTATGTTGATATAATCGATTGGACTAAAAAAATGCACTTTAAACACCACTAAGTGTAAAAAACTATTAGATTTACGAGCCTTTGTGTTTGTCAGTTAGCATCCGTGGGTTTAATATTGTAGGACATGTGAATCAGAAGCGTTAGACGATCCCATCAAAGTCCTCAGCTATTAATCTATCAAGCGCTTAGAGAGATATACTGAAAGGAGTGAAACGATGGGTGCATATAAATTTTATCTCAATAAAAAAATTATGAAGTGCGTTTTATTGAGATAAATGAGTTGAATTGCTAAAACTAGCCACGAGTTCGGTAATAGTAGCATCACAAGAGAAAAGTTATTTGAATAGTTGAGATAAATTATATACATGCATAATGTTTATAATAATTTGACGTTAGTTTAGGATTCTTTTGACTGCTGAGAAGTTACTAAAGTCAATGTTTTATATCTAGCCATCTCATACATGGTGTGTGTGATACTGTACATAGGCCCTATAGGAGAGTGCAGACTATCCGAATTAATTCACGACAAAAGAGGAACTCTTAAAACAATTTTTTTAGCACCGCGTCTTACTACCTGTTCGGGTTATACTCTTTTATAAGAATTACACTTATGGGTTAGAAATTAGGAAGTCTTAATTTAGAGGAAATGCACCCATATTTGCATGGAAGGAGAGTGGAAAACCATTTAGGAAAACCACCCTCATGGAAACCGACTGCGGTTTAACCCCGATCCCCCGTATTTTGCAGTCTAGTCCAACATGATATTAGCGCTTTAGAACACATAGCCAACGCAGCGGGTCTCAAAACAAATAGAAACATCAAAAGTAAATAAATGTAACAATAAGTTGAATATAAATAAATTGGAATAACACCCACTTCAGTGACCACCTGGACTAACGCGCTACTCTCGCAGTATACTAGACTGCCTATGACGTGGAGATCGAGGTTTGAATCTCAGTTGGGTCTACCGGGGTTTTTATTAAAATGGTTTTCAACTCTCTCTCCACGCAAATACAGGTACACTTCAAATAAAAATAACCCTCCTCATAGATAAAACATTTATAGTAATTAGTACATAAGCGTATAAACTGAATGGGTAGTAAGACTCAGTGTTAAAAAAAACTGGAATAATGACCACGTGTTCTGACTCATCGAGTGTAGCTATGGTACGTACATTCAAGACCTTCGTTTACTTGGATGACAGCTCAAAAAGTTACTAGAAATAGTCCCCAATGTATCCCTACGCCAACAGCTGACATAGATCCCTTTGGATAACTATGATGAAAACGTTTGGTAGTGTATGAATGTGATAGCTAGCCACAGTAATTTAGGCCAATATTATTTATATTTATTTAAGGTCGGGCACAAAACATAGTTATCGTTTTATTCTGCTTAAAAAAGGTATTGTTCACATCACTTTCAAAAAAGGTATAATGACTATAGCTTCAAATGGCGACCGATGATCATTCATGTGATTGATCATGATGCAAACAAGTTATTTACAATGGTGCACCCACACAGTGGATAAAAATATTATATTAAGTCAAATTTTTGAAATACAATCAAATTATAAAAAAAATAATCTATTCTATATCAAAAAAATGTACAAGTATTTTCTCTTATCCAAGTAAATACGATGTTGTATGAAAGGTATTAATGTATTCAAGGGCACACACAAAAATTCTTCTTAGGGAGGTCCAAAGTATTGAAGTTACAAGTCAATAGTCACTCCAATCTATTACTTATTTAAGACTCATACTTTGAATCAAATATTTTTAGATTATACAGACTAGACCGCGTTAAATACAGTTGGGAATATCTTATACTCAGGCATGGGTTCAAGGGACGTGGGGGCTATGGAGCTAAAATCCCCTTTTTGGAACTATTTAAAAAAAAATTAATTGAAGGGTGCTGTGCTCCTCTATAGATATACGTCCAATGTGTTCGAATAAAATAGTTTTCAGCCCGTTTACCCAAAACCCTGGCTTTCCCGCACACTCCCCTCTTAACTCACCCCTCCTTTGTGCAATAAACATCGTGTTATTTACTATTGATTTTATTTTCATATTTTTACTAAAATATAGTCACTTGATTTAGGCATCTATATTTTTGACAGTTCATTTTTATATTAATTTAAAAATTATAGTCACAACAGAAATATATATATATATATGCTACAGTGGCTATACCTGGAAATTAAAGCTGGCAAACATTTCCAAGGTTGCAGATATCTATAACCAATATAAGTTTAATCAGCAACTATTAGGTACAAAATACATTTAAAGAGCACAATTTTTAACCTTAGAATTAAATTTTTTCTCCGGGAGTAAATGAACCCGTTGGGCACGGACCACCACTTTATTTGTTCCTAAAGGTATTTATTTTGTAGTGTAGCCCCCACTCCCATGACATAATCCTTGATCCACCACTGCTCACACTGTATTGAGACATTGAATTATTTTCAACCATTTATTTAAGGTGATTTAACATTGCTAAACCATTACTTTGTATTTAATATTTTATTTATCCTTCATGCTTTCCAGGAGAGGGGGCTATGGTCCACTGAACCCCCCTCGTGTGTGCACCCCTGAATGTATGCACTATATTGCACACTATCAATAACATTCCAAAACGAAGAATAAGTACTTTTAATTATGTTTAAAATATTGTTTCAGTTTGGGTAAAAATAGATTATTAAAACTAATGAATTAGTGTGAGAAAACTTAAAGTTTACGTTATTTTAAATGTAAGATATAACATATAATTAAAAACCTTAACATATATAAAAAAAACAGTGATCTTTTACAAGTGTTGGCAACCCAAAATTTAAACATGTGAGTTTTTAACTGTCATCCAGGTAAAAACCTATCATGAACAGACTATACGTCTTGGTCGTGGTAATTCGGATAATCGGGTCCCGGATTATAAGTGTTCTACTCTATATAGTTTCACAGCATACCATCCTCGCTTACCGCATTTAATGATGCCAATGGGATAGCGATGATAAATGTTTATTTTAGAGGAAATGTATTAAAGAAAGTGAAAGAAACCATTTGGGGGGGGGGGGGGGGGGGGGAGGAGGGTCATACTAAACCTGACCTCTCCATCACCGGCAAACCAGGCCAGACGGGCTTTACTTTTAGCTCCGCTTAGCCATCAATGCTGGTTTGACGGAGAGTCGTTCCAAGTGCTTTAACACGGCGGGTCTGCTTTACGTGACGTGTCTTGCTGAAAGACTCGAATGCAGCACAACAGGTAAAGGGATATACTGTAATGGACAATGTCCACCCTATCAATAGACAGTGAAGGAACTTGAATCTAGTTTATCGCCGTGGCTATTCATTCGCCCACGCTCTCTCCCCCTTCTTCCTACTGTCCTCGCCTCGTTGGGACCGCTTGTAGTTTCAGTGTAGCGATGCAATCATGTGGGTGGGGTTGAAAGGGAATTGATCCTAGGACATCTGTCATAGTAGTAGACTACAATTACTCGCCAACTAATTGAATACTGGGTACAAATTAGTTCGTGTGTGTGTGTGTTTGTGCACGTATGTTTGTCGTCAAGTGATAATGCTACCAGAGGTCCCATACAAACACAATTACATCTGATATGTTGATACGTTTGTACTAAAAACATATATTTTAATTTAAAAAAGCTATAGCTAGATTTTTCAAAACTATAAGACCTAAAGTAATTTTATTTTTTAACAGTTGACGCCTAGTTTGTTCATCATCTCTTAAATATCCGTGATTTATATTTTTTTAGGAATGGACAATTTGGATTAATATAGAAAGCTACTTCACCTACCTTATCGTATTCACACGTCAAGCCAGAATATTAATATATGGTGACCTGGCGGTCTAGGGGTAAGGTGTCTGACTTCTGTGCTGGGGTCCGGGGCTCAATCCTCGGTCCCGGCACAGATTTATCTGATTATCAAACCCTTCCTTCACCTCTGATAAGACATCTTGTGAATAAGGGGAATGTCAGGCCTCCACCGTGATTCGGATCCCACGTTAAACTGTAGGTCCTTCATTTCATCTCACAATCACCCTACCATTACACATTAGCGTAAAAGCGTATAACCCGAACGGGTAGAAAGACGTGGTGATAATAATAATATCAATACATAATGGTAGGAATAACGTTAATTTATATTTACTTAAGTTATTAAACCATTTTAATATATTCATACAACAAGTCATGTTGTCTGCAGCTGCCACTTTTGATATTTATTACCAATGCCTATAAAATAACACAAATAGTATCATAAAATATTTTCAATGCTGGCCCCAAAAATTATATGTTTAAATTTACTTAACTGTTCCTCTGACCAAAATCAGTGTATATATATATATATATATATATATATATATTTTTTTTTTAATTGGTAAGCTACTATGTGTACTGCCCAAACGGATGCTAAAAAACTAAAATATTGATAACATTTTATTAGTAATTATCTACAGTCATTATATATATATATATGTATATATATACATATATATATGTATATATATGTATATATATGTATATATATGTATATACATATATATATATGTATATATATGTATATATATGTATATACATATATATATGTATATATGTATATATATATATCTAATGACTGTAGATAATTACTAATAAAATGTTATCAATATTTTTGTTTTTTAGCATCCGTTTGGGCAATACACATAGTAGCTTACCAATTAAAATGAATGTGGTTTTTAAACGAAGTGAATCTACATCTGCGTGAAGGGAGAGTGGTAAACAATTTAGGGAAAATATACCTGAGTACGCCAGACCAGGATTCGAAAAACGATCTGTATGAAACTGTCAGTCCTTTATTTCGTTATTTCTTGGATCATTTGGCCACAGGAGCAAGTGGTATCAATGTTGGCTGCAAAACATATTTTTGTACTTTCTAAAAATTATACCTCAACATTTTTGTTAAAGGTAAGAAACATTATATCTGAATATAACTAAAAATACATTAAAACTAGAAAATTAGGTGTACTCAATGGCAATGTCTGATCGACTAACTATATTATTACAAATAATCAATATAACTTATTTATAGAACAAACAAAAATATTAGTGCCATGACCCCAATCATTAATACATATATATATGAAAGGAATCCATGAGTATTTTGACCATGCTGGGAATTGAATCTAAGACCTAACTTCAGCTAAACGACTGGCTACCAATTTATCTAAGGTGTAGAACTATAAGTAATATATAAGCGTATAACTCGAACGGGTAGTAAGACGCGGTGCTAAATATTATTTTAAGTAATATTTGGTGTAGACTTAAGTTTCATGAACTTTATAACTTAGCAAGATTTTGCAAACATTTTTAAAAAGAATTATTTAAATGTTTAAATTAAATCTAGGTTATTCTTATGGAATATTATAAATTCAAATTCTCCTTGTAATAGTAATAAACACTTGCTATAATATTTAAATTAATTAAAGAATGGATTTCTGCCGATCGTTATTAATCCCGGTCCAACAATAATTGGAATAAAATTAATTTTAATTATTGTAAAGTAGATTTGGAAAAGCCATAATAATATTTTTAGACCATATATTGACTATTTATGGCATTTTTTGAAATTTAAAGGGCACATTTGAATATTATATGGTATTTTTAATTGATAAGCATCCAAGCCATAGTTATTACAACGTTGCGCATTTTCGTGAAAAATAAACCTCTAAAATATATTCAAACCTGTCACCTGTGTTCTTTTTATAACCCCTTCATGCTAAGAGTATTTTGGTTCGTGTTTTGTTCGGCTTGGAAATTTGTATTCTATTTTGAATCAACAGGCTCCTATATCAAACAGAATTATGTGGGATTACCGTAGAACATAAAAGGTTTATTTTGGTCTAACTAACTGATTTATAGAAAGCCTGTTTGGTTCACTAGATTACGATGTTTTCGTTGTTTTTGTATTTAGGAGGAAAGATCAAATTGGATTTTTTTAAATGGATGTTGTACAGCAACCTTTAAATAAAATATTAAATTAATCCCGTTTGAATATTATATATACAATTTTACTATCGTATTTCATTTATTAAAACTTAAACAATCTCATGTTCTCAATCAAGAATGTTTAGACTTAGGAGGCCACCAAATGGAAACTAGATTACTAATTGGATCTTATAAGGTATTTTTCTTTTTATTATTATTATTATTATTATTATTATTATTATTATTATTATTATTATTTTTATTATTATTATTTTATTATTAGCGCCGCGTCTTACTACCAGTTCGGGTTATACGCTCTTACGCTAATGTGTAATGGTAGGGTGATTGTGAGATGAAATGGAGGACCTACAGTTTAACGTGTAATCCGAACCACGGTGGTGGCCTGGCATTCCACACATTCACAAGATGTCTTGTCAGAGGTGAAGGAAGGGTTTGGTAATCATATAAATCTGTGCCGGGACCGAGGATTGAACCCTGGCCGCCAGCACAGAAGTCTGACACCTTAACCCTAGACCACCAGGTCACCTTTTCTTTAAAACTACTTCCACTCTACTTTTATTTGCCCTAAGTTCAATGCTATACTAAATACAAGATGACACCTACCAAACTCGAGTATAAGGGGCTAGTTTCACATATAAAACTGGCCCATTCAGTCCCTTCTGGTCTAGGTGGGTATCATATTGTACTTAGTGTACCACCGCACTTGAGGCGCACTAATTCTGACTATGAAACTGACACTTAAATTTAGAAATAGGGGATACAGTCAATTTGGGTAAAAATTGAAACCAATACTTCAAGGCAGATTAGTTATGGACACATCTTTCACTGTTTGAACAGTCCATTATAGTAGTTGTTCGAAAAGGCCGCCTTACTTTTCCATACAGGTGGCAGTAGGTCGCATTATGCTATCCTGTACACGTCACAACATGCCATAATCGACAATTATACCATGAGAATACATTTCATTTACGAGATATTAAATATGCATGGGAAGATCAACCTACTCAAGTGCTTCCAAATGTCCCCATATAAATAATTATAATTTATCAAAGTCAGGTGATCGAGGAGGTCACAAAAAGGCCCCTACTAACCCATTTAAATTTGTCACCTACTTTGAAGGCTAGCCATTGTACGAAAAACTGTATGTGACATTTTAAGCTTTTTTTGTCTAAATAAATCGTAATCATGGAGAGTATTTGTGTAAATATGTATTTACCTTTTATAGTTATAAAACATTTGCCTTACGACCCGTATAATATAACTGTTTGTATTTCAAAATGTTTATGTGAATGCTAAAAATATTATTTGGCAACAGGTGTTTGCTAAGATTTTCCCCACAAGATTTCTTCAGCTATATATTCTCCTACATTTATTTATTTACTCAATTTACACTTTCGTTGGTGCATTTTAAAACAGGGTGACACCAACACAACATTTGAAAACTATCTCTACTTAAGACATCGCACATAGTCTTATCACTTAAATGATAGACTCTGGGTGATATGATGGACTTATGAACTAGTAATAAAACCAATTAGATTAAATCCTAATCGATAAACACCTATAATAAATGTTAAAGCTCATCCAGTCTGGTCTGCCAAAGACTAACTGGACAAGGTTCTAATCCCATCTGATTGAAAAGAAGGTGTTTTTTTCCTATATACAGTCCAATTTTCTTAAGAAGAACCTTATATAAGTGATATAAACGCTACAAGATTTACTTTCATGTGTTCATAACTATAGTCATGTGACCTTCAGCTGTCAATTTGATAGATATTATAAATGTATTTACATTCGTAAAATGTTATCAATATGAGATGCCAAAAAAAAGTATTTTCTTAAATGCTCTTCTTATTAAGATTGGACTTTTTTAGATTTCCACCCTTACACCATGCAAATATAGGTACATCTCCTTTAAATTCTAGATTCTTCATACCTACTCCATTAATGTGATTAATTTGATGTAGCTCAGATGAGTAGTAAGAAGATGAGTGACAAAAATATAATAAATTTGGGTTGAAACCCGGATACTATAAATCTAATTTATAGTAATTCTTTTTTAGTCACAATTTAGATCCACAATGGATGTGGTTTAAGGCGTTAATAGACTGGATTGTCGGTGATGGGGATATCAAGGTTCAATTCTCGGCAGGGTTTGCTAGAGGTGAACTGGCAAATGTGGTTTGTCACATTGGTTTTCCCTTAAACTCTCTACACTAATGAGTGTTCAGTTCCTCTAAACTACCTTCTTTATAACTACTTTTTATGTTTAGCTGTAAATAACCTTGTATTGTTGGACGTATTCATAAAAAAATAAGCATTCACCCATGGGATGGGCCAGTAGATCTTACGTGATAGATAAAACGAGAAGCAAAGAATATGTAAATTGTTCATAAGGCGCCCACACAACTGCGCTTTGCATGTATAAGAATGCTTAAACTTTCTAAATGCTACGTAATAGTTATACTGTCTTATAAAGAATTTCGTATGGTATAACTCTGAAGTTATTATTATGCTCAACGTCTTTCTATGGTAATTTGTTCAAGATTCTAGTAGCATTTGATTGTGAATTTGGTAATTGGATAACATATTTAAAAGAGTAATTCATTAAGTTTGATATCAACCTTTCGTTATAATGTATTTAATTGTGGATGATGTTATGTTTTGGCTCATTTATTATGTTAAACAACTCTAACTATCTGAGCTGTACGCACTTTAATTACGCTTATAGAGTGGGTATGAGGTTAGTAGAGTTTTAAATTAAATGCAGCAGGATTTATGTGAAGAGAGGGTAGGAAAATATTTATTAAAACCCAACATATGCATACCCAGACAGGATTCGAACTAAAACCAACCCAACACTGGAATATCAGATTGTATGATCTATACATTTACTCAGTGTGACCATTGGTGATAATTTCATAACTTTTTTTTAGTAGCTAAATTATAAACTCGTATATTACAACGGATCTTCTTCCTCTGGAACAATACTTGGGAGGAACTGAATCATACTCATTTCTACTTCCCTCCTACCCGCTTTGGTGGCGTAGTTGCCAAACGCGCTAGTCGTGTTGAGCTCGACTGCTGAGGACGGGGAGATCAAGGTTCGAATCTCGGTCGGGTGAACTGGGGGTGGTTTTTCATAAATGGTTTTCCACTCTCCCTCCACGCAAATACGGGTTCATTTCCTCTAATTCAACCTTCCAAATTCCTAATCCATTAGCGTAATTAGTACTTAAAGCGTTTAACCCGAACGGGTAGTAAGACGTGGTGCTAAATAATAAATAATAATACTTCCCTCCTAATATGCAAATACTAAATGTTGCCCCTGCTATAAATAAAAATAGGTTAATCAGAGGACATGCCAAAAGCAAAGTTACCCCATGATAATGGTCATGTCAGAGACAATCTTAAAATGTTTATTATTATATGAACATTTTCAGAAATATATAAATCAAAACGTGTTTTTAAACAGGCTATGCTATCGGGAATTAAAAAATTGCTCACTGAGTCTTACTATTTTCCTGGCAAATTCAAAAATCAGAATTTAAAAAGTAGAGTTTTAAAGAAATGTATCTACATTTGGGAGAAGAAAGTTTGAAAAATGATTTAGTAAAAATCAGCATCGATACACCCAATTAGAAATTGAATCCCCCTTCATTTGTCATTGGCAGTTCATTCTATTGCCAAAGGATTAGAGGATTAGAGCTCTAAAGTAAGTATTAATATTTTGAAGTGTATTAAATGTTATACTTTTTAAATATTTGCCACGAACTTCGTAATATTTACTTTTGAGTTTATTGTCCCACTTCAAAAAACTATATTGACAATTATATTTTAGAGAAAATTAAACAAAATACAGACACTCAACTATTACCCTATTTGCTTATTAAAAATTGTGTTATGATTTTAAAGATTGCCCCATTTAATACATTTAATAGCTATAAAACTGTAAAATGTAGTATCTTTATTCACAGTAATTTTCATCGGACCCATTTCCCTTTATTGTCTTGTATGGCCAAGTGTTAACTAACAAATAGATATTCAACGAATTGTGGCATGAAAATATAAATGTTACACAGTTCCCAACGTCTACAACGGATATTATTCTAGTCAACTTGATAGAGTTTATGTGACATTATGTAAAATTTATACAATTTTGTTTATATAAAAATATAAATGTTGATATTCTTTACAATATAAATTATATAATATATTAGATTAATATATGAAAATAACCTTACACTCTGAGCATATTGTTGATAGTAATATAGTTTCTTTATGAAATTGTATCAACCAGATTAATTGATAAATATCAATTCATAGGAATGAATAAACATTCTGTAAAATAACACGTTATTTGAATTGATTTCTCAACTCAAAGTAATAGTGTTTTAATAAGATTTGTGATACTGTAGAATGTTTCTGCCTAACATGTACATATTTCATAAAATTTGTGGAATATATTTTGTTAGGTACTTTTTATTTCCCGAGAAATTTAAATAATCCAAAGTTATATATATATATATATATATATGTGTGTGTGTGTGTGTGTGTGTGTATAGATGCTTATACATACATGATGTATATAATTTAATTATATATATATATATATATATGCTTATACGTACAGGATGTATATAATTTATAAATATAATATTTATTATTAGAAAATACTGGATTTATATTTGTTCTTCGGTAGTTGTGAATTTATTTAACTGTCTAACTCTTTTTAAGACGTTACTTGGCATGTTGTATCTAGCGTTTTCATATTTTTATTTTTATTTGTGTCGCTTCTAAATTTTACTCTTATAATACAGGTATATAATTTATTTTTTATTTCATATTGCTTCATACCATGTTCAATTATTAAATGGAAATAACTCACGTAACAATATAATAAATATATTTTACTCTACATATGGATGGAGTTCAAACAAAGGTATTGTTCATTTGAATAAAAGAAATTATTTTTCAAAGTTTTCCTATAGTGAGCACAACCTTAAAAACTTAACGACATAATAAAATATTATTGAAATTTTCAAGTGCTTTCCCATGAATACATCTAGAATTTTCTTACATGAATAAACCAACAAAACGACTAATGGATTTGATATTCTTTGATTTCCATTGTTGAACATTTAACTGCTATATGAGCTTGAGGTTCTCTACCAACTTATATAAAAATGTTTTTTTATATATTTAGAAATATACAAATTAAAACTATTATACTTTGAATTCTATATAATTTAACAGTAGGGTTTAAAAACAGGAACACACATTTTAATATATACATTTATATGACTTACTAGGGGATCGTTGCAGTGATTTATGCAGAATATTGAACTAAAATGTATTATAAACTTTATATTGGGAAATGTTTTATATAGTTTTTCCTCACTCGACTTTCTAGTCAAAAGCTTACTCGTGAAAGACCATCAACATTACATAGATATTTAGCTTTCATTGATTAATTTGATTCAATAAGTATTTGTTTATTATTTTACCTCTTCAGGCCATGATGAGAAGTTTAAAGCGATCCCACTCCCAGCTCTCTATTTGTTGCGCCAAAACAATCAATTAAAAACCTCGGTATTATTTTTAACCAAAGAGAAATGTATTATTTAGCGAACTACAACTACACAAAACATGGTTTCCATGGTGATGTAAACAAAGAATTATTGTACAAATGAGAGAAAGCTCACACAGAAAGAAAAAATTGTAAACTCGCTAAGAAATTTTGTTTTTTATCCAATATTTTTGCCGACATCCCAGACTCATAGCCTTTATAATGTTTGAATTTTTGTCAAAATATGTTCAGCCCATCTTCCTTAATTTAAAATATATGAAAAGAGCTTATCAAAATTTACATAAAAGCAGAGGCAAATATTTAAAGACAAAGAGGAGGAGGAGGATAAAAATCAATGCTATATATAAATATATATATATATATATATATATATATATATATCGTAATATCCTCGGTTGGTTTGATAAATATAAAAATAATGCTCTTAATCTTTTTATATTTTACACCATCCCCGAAAGTAAGACTTGAGTTGGTATTATTTGTAACCAGAGATAAATATATATACACTCTTGCACAAATAAGATTTTCCATGATGATGTAAACAAATAATGAAAAGTTGAAAATTCTTGGTGAAACTCATCTTTATTTGGAAACTACTATTTTAACCGACATCCTGGACACCATTACCTTTAAAATGAGAGGTCATTTGTTAAAATCTGTTCAGTCATTTTCTCGTAATTTTTGTTACCGGAAATGGGCTTATCAAATTGGATAATTATATAATATATGATAGAGAGGGTGATAAAATGAAAATGAGAGTGTAAGTGCATAATGTGTGATCGTGTGTGTATGGGTGAATGTGAAAATGAGAGTTTTAATGTGAGAGAGTGAGTGTAAGAGACTTAGAATGAGCAATTAATAGAGATCGAGTGAATGTGAGCTATTGATTGTGAGATTATGTGTATGGGAGAAAAAATACCGTTAGAAGAGGAAGAGAGAGTGTGTATGTGTGTGTGAGAGAGAGAGAGAGAAAGAGAAAGTGAGAAATAGTATGTGAGAGAGAGAGTGAAAGAGATATATGTGATGGTGAATGCATGATTAAGTGTCTGAGCAAATATGTGTGTGTGAGAAAAAGAGAGTGTACAATTTTGGATAAAATAGTGTGTGAAAGAGAGAGAAAATGTAAAAGCATGTGAAAGAGAGTTTGAGAGAGGAAGTCATAGAAGGCGAGATTAGTTTATAGAAATAATTAGAGTTAGAGAGAATTATAGAGTTCAAGAAAGAATGTTTGATATAAAGTTAAAGAGAGAAATTGATAGCGTGAGTTTGAGATATAAAGAGTGCAATATAAGGAGTGAGAGTCTCTTAGAGAGATTGAGATAGCAAGAATGAGATGAATTTAGAGAGAGTTTTAAAAAGAAGGTGTTTGAAAAAGAAGGTGTTAGTGAGAAATGAAGTTTGAGAGAAAGAGAACCATTATTTGTGAGAGAGTGTTTAAGAAATAGAACGTTTGAGAGAGAGAGAGAGAGAGAGAGAGAGGGAGAACGATCGTTTAAAGAGATCGAGGGAATGTGAGCAAGTAAATGTGAGAGTATATGTATGTGTTAGAGAATGAAATACTGGGATGAGAGGGAAAGAGAGTGTGTGTGTGTGAAAGAGAGAGAGAGAAAGAGAGAGAGGAGAGAGAATGTCTGTGAGAGAAAGAGTGTGAGAGAGAGAGAGTGTGTAAGAGCGAGAAAAATAATATGTGAGAGAGAATTCATGAGAAAATGGGTGTGTGATAAAGATAAAGTGTAAAATTTTGGGAAGGATTTTGTGTGAAATAAAGAGAAAACGTGAGGGCGTATGTTAGAAAGTTTGGGAGAGAAAAGAGAAAATTATAGAGTGAGAGAGTTAGAGAAAGAGTTTAATAGAAAGGTTGTTTGAGAGAAAGAGTTAGGGAGATAACTTGAAAGAGTGAGTTTGAGAGAAAGAGAAATTGAGAGATAGTTTGAGAAAGAGAGTTTGAGCTAGAGAGAGTGAATGGAGAGGAAGATTAGAGATAGTGATTTAGAGAGCGTTTGAAATAGAGTGAGATTGGGATTAGAGAGAGTGATTTAGAGAGCGTTTGAAACAGAGTGAGATTGGGATTAGAGAGAGTGATTTAGAGAGCGTTTGAAAGAACGAGTTTTAGATAAAGGGAGTTTGAAAAAGAGGGAGTTTAAGGAAGAGTTTTGGGATAGAGACCGTTTGAGAGAGAGAGCGTTGCTGAGTGAGCATCCAAGAGATAGAACGTTTTAGAGAAAAAGCGTTTGAGAAAGATAGTGTGTGAGAGCGTGAGAAAGTATGTTAGATAGAAAGAGGTAATGTGAAAATATAAATGTGGTACACAAAACTATCCGATACTTTGAAATATCATTACCTCAAAATTAAGTATCAACATGAAAACATAGCCGAACTTATTATATTTGTAAGAATGTGAGAAGATAGAGAGGATACAAAAAACGTTACTTTTAAATATATAGCCATAAATCAAGTGGTAAAATGAAAACATAACTTAACTTATGTATTGGAATTGTGTTACTATTTGCTAAAATGAACATCAAAAACAATCTATACTTATAAAATAACATGTCCTGACTGACTGACTGACTGACTGATTCATCATCGCCGAGCGCAAACTATCAAGGCTACAAGCATGAAATTCGGACTGTATATTCATTTTGTTATGTAGGCACCCACTAAGAAAGGATTTTAGAAAATTCCACTCCAAAGGGGTCAAAAGAGGGGATGATAATATGTATGAAAGTCCGTCATTTTGAAAGTTACATAAACAAAATTTTCTATTTCGGTTATTGACGTAAAACAAATAAATACGTGTTTCAGGAATTTTGGAAATTTTATTTAATAAGGGATGAAAAGGGGGGTGAAAGTTTGTATCGGACTCGCATTATTTTTGATCTGAGGTCAAGTTATGGTCATCAACGTAACGTAATATTTTAAATTAATCTGTAAATACATATGTATATTTTCGTATTTGTATATAATCAACTTCCACGCGAGCAAAGCCGCGGGCAACAGCTATCTAGTTATTAAATAAAAATGAACGCCTTAACTCATGCTTAGATAGTTAAAATGGCTTTTTTTAAACATTTTTCATCATGGTTTTATCGTGTTTTAGCTTTTAATACATATCTAAATATATATAAACAACATTTTATCATGCGTGAAACAAAACGTAGACAACATTTCCACGAATTTAACAACTAAACTTTTTAATTCTCGAATAATGCTCAATATGATTGATTTAACTGTGAATTAAAAATAACAACATTCCAATAAGGAATAGAATGTTTTCCCAGTTTATAAATCTCAATATTTAGATGTGCTATGACCAACACCCAAAGAAAAATATCCATCTAAAGAAAAAATTGTGATGTGTTAAATAATAATATAATAATTATTATTATTGTTTAGACAAAGAGTTATATATTTTTCAGAGATTTACAGCCATGCAGCAAATAACGGTTTCCATGGTGACTAAATAAAGAATTAAAAACTGAAAATTCTCTGCTAAAATCAGGTTTACGTGGAAAACTACTATTTTTCCAGACATATTCGACTCCTAACCGTTAAAATGAAAGGTCGTTTTTCAAAATCCGTTTAGTCATTTCCTCGTAATTTCTATTACCGTAAACGTGCTTATCAAATTATATATTAGAAGATAACTTAATATTAATGTTCGCACTATCAGCAGAATCACTCTCGATAAAAAAAAATGGATTGGCGGTGATGAATAGTTCGAGGATTAAACTTCGGAAGAGTGAATTCCCAATATAATCTTTCATTGTGGTATTTCCATACCCTCTCCACATCTTCGTGCTAGCGCTGGTGCATTTCCTCTATATAATTTATCTCATTCCTACCCAGTTAATTAAGTCAGTAATAGCCTTTGTGTCAAACGTAACAATTTAAAATACTATTAAATTCCCGTTGAGGTTTAGATAAAATATGTTAAATTTATTTAGGCAAACATGATCATTGTGTTTCCCGACTGGTCTGGCCTATTTATATTGAGTTACAGTGATGGGATTAATATTATGATGTTTGATATCTTCTTATTTATAATTCTAATTTATTACATTGGGGAATATTTTGTTTTTCTTATTAGTCCATTGTATTTTTCTTATAAAACGTGTAATACAATCCATTACTATTAAATCTAGGTTATTTTACAGTGCAAAATAAATATATTATTTTGCACGATAAGTAAATATTTAACGTTTTGCAAGCCCTTACATTGTGCGTAATTATTAGTTTGAGTGTAATTATAGTGTTCTGTTCACCAAGTGTTACTACCCATTAGGTATACCATAATTTACATTAGTAGACTAGGGATGAGGAAGGTAGAATTTAAAGAAAATACCCACATTTGCGTGGAGATAGTGTAGATGGTCATTTAGGTAAAAGCAACTTCAGCACACATGATCATGACCATAGCTCCGATAGCCTCGTTTCTACACCTTAGATCTTTCTATCCCTAGTTCAAGGAGTGTAGTGTTAGAGTAGTTTTATTGGTGAAATTCACTTGGTAAGATGGTCTGCAGTCATTTAATCAATACATGAAATTAGAGAGTGAATGAAGCCTTAGTAGTGTATTAACGATTGACTCAACAATAAAAAAAATATCAAATAGCACTACACTAGAACTCTCGGACAACACTCAGAACTGTTGTTGAAAACTGCTATGTGTGTCTCATTTTTTTTTATCCCGTTTTACTTCCCGTTCAAGCTATTCACATTTACCTATACTAATAAACTAGGGATGAGTAAAATAGAATTTAGAGCAAATGTACTCACATGTGCATATATTAAGGGAGAGTGAGTGTAAAACATTCTAAAAAACTGTTTTCAATACACCCAGTCGTTATTCCAAATCAGACACCCCCGTCACCGGAAAACTGGACATTAATTCAGCTTGTGGATATCTCTAGTATTAACGATCAAGATGCTCTATAGTGTATTGGTACCGAATGTACAAGACATCTCAATTTTATTTGCGTCGTTGTTCTTCCGAGCGTTCAAATCCTTGGTTGAGCTTAGTTTGTGAGTGACTTATGAATAATTCATTGAACATGGAATAAAATACTCTTGCTGTCTAATGTAACCTGCTGTAACGACTGATGAAGCCAGTATTTTCTTGCATAAATGGTGAGAGGGGGGTTATGGTCGTGGGAGGTGGGGTAACACTTCGCCAGGTCCCAAATCTAATGCAATGTCTAACTTTAATATCCAGTATTAGCTGTGTGTGTTTGAGTTTTGGAGTGAAATATGTGTGTGTTTTGGAATCCTAATCGAGTTTCAAACTCTTTCATTTCTTCAAACTTGATGGAGTGAATTTTCGTAACCAAGTATGCAAATTTAGGGTGCTGCAGGGGATAATAAAGTATTTTATATAAGATTTAAAATAGTTTATTAGTTAAGTAAAGATTCCAAAAGTTTTAAAAGGTGAATTTAGGTTAAGTAGATGTGCATGTATATTTTAGAATTATAATACATAATTGTGCGGTTAGGATATAATCAATTACTTTATATTTCAATTCTCAAAACTTTTCTTTATTGTTAAAAAAACATTACCTATTACTACATTGGTTTACAAACCAAAATATTAGTATTAAGATATGCACTGATTTGTATTTATATATAAAGGTTGGATAGAATTAGCTCAAGGTAGAAATAGGTGGCCTTCTTTTGTAAGTACAGCAATTAACTTTAATAGCTTCTAATGCCATAGAGTATGTAAGGTACGCCTTCTCCATTTATATAATATATACTTTCCATGTAGATAATATTATATATATATGGAGAAGGCGTATATTACGTATACATTCATATATTTACTATATTTATATATAATATATATATGAAGAAGGGGTATCTTACGTACTCTATGGCATTAGTAACTCTTTAAGTTTGATTCACTTGCAAAATAAGGCCACCTATATAGGTGTATATATATGTGTATATATATGATAATATATATATATGTATATATATATATATATATATATATATATTATATATATATGAAAAAAACCACTCACCCACTCATCATCATATCTACCCTTGCCCGGGCCAGGAAACTTTAAATTTTGCATGAAGATTCCTTTTGGGCCATAGACAAGATATGACAGGGTTTTGCGAAATTTGACCTCAAAGGAGATAAAAAAAGGAGGTTGAAAGTTTGCAAAATTCAGTGATGTATCTTTTGAACTAATAGACAATAGAATTTAAGAATTTAAGGTTCCTATCAAAATAAGGCATTTTTGTGGGTGTCTTAAAGTTATTTTCCTAAGAGAGTGGGGAAGGGCTAAGGCTGTGCGACCAACTGACTCAAAAATCACCGTATTTCCTCAAACACTGGGTCAAAAAACTTGAAAATTTGTTTGGAAGGAAAGTAGTAGGATTTACCCATAAACCAGAAAAAAAATATATGAATATTTCAAAATGGTGCTTTAGGAATTGGGGGCTTATAATTTTAATAATAATAAACGTTTTAAACCAGATATAAAATTAAAATATGTCAGACAGGTAGAGAGACAATTCCAGATAAACCAATAAATCTTAAAATTTGAAATTCGAAATCTCTAAAAGTGAATTGTAAAATAGGGTTTGGGTTTTTACAAATTTCAAAAACTAATAGTAAACAATTAATCCCCAGTGTGTTTGTAAACTTATATTTGGCAGGAAGTACAAAATACACCTCCTTTAAATTAAGGGCTGAAAATATCAAATTTTTAACTATGGCTTTGGGAAACAGAGAGGTATCAAGGGGAATCCTTAACAACAAAAAATACACCTTTAAGTGTGTTATTTGGTTTAAATTTTGCGGGAAGGTGTAGCCACATACAGCCTAAATCTTTATAATTTGAAATTTCTAAGTAGACGTTGTTTAAATGCAAAGGGGTGGTTTACAATTTCCAAAACTAATAGAAACAAAAACTTTAAATGGGCAAGAAGTATAAGGAACACTCCAAATAACTATAAAAGAAATCATATTTTAAATGGACCCAATACAAATTGGGGGAGGATAAAGAGTGGCTGAAAAAATGTAGGTGGGGGAGAAAATTTAGATTTTCTAGGATCGTACTTCAATAGCAAAAGGTGTGTAATGGCACATTCTAAGTTTAATTTTCCTCATAATTTAAGTTAAGACAAGGAAAGGCACAGCATCCAGTCCTCGGCCGTTAATTTATCACTCTAATAGAGTAAATACATATTTTACCAATGATAAATTTTTCTGTCATGCCAGGAATTGAACCCAGAATCCTTATCTCACTCGAAAGATACGCCACACTCTGAGCTAATGTGTCGGACTACTCTATTGCAAACTGTATATTGTGTGCCTCTTGTTTCATACGTGTGCAACACCTTGGATCAATCTGTAACACGTTTGTTTAGTTGTGCTATAAGCCCTCCTTCTGACACCTAAGATCAGTTGGTATCATGTATGTCCACTAAGCTAATAGTCTCAGGTTCGATTCTCAGCATGGCCGAAAAATTTACCAATGATTAAATGTGGGTTTTAACTTTAACAGTGAAGAATTAACGGACGGGGTTGGATGTTGTGTTTGTTTTATATTTAAGTAAGTATATAAGTTCTGCTGATATAATCAGTCGGTTCAAATATTGTATGTTACATACTTCAAATAAATAAATAAAAAGTTATATTCCCAGCGTAACAAAAATAAGTTATTATTCCTAAGCTAACAACCTAGAGGTTGATTTGATGTGACTTCTATCCATCCAGCGCTGGGTATAAACTCTACCCTTCGGCTGGTTAGTGCATTTCGCACTATCGTATCGGGTGCCGAGGTGGACACTTTACTCTAATACCACTAAGGTCAACTAAAAAACTTATCGTATCTTAAATTCGGGCTTCCCTTTGGACATTGATAAATAAATGACCTAGGGTCTGGATGTTGCTTGTTCAATAACTAATTTAGTTTTCAAATGATCTGCTGATCTAATAAGTTGGTTCAGAAAATGCACTCTAAATACCCCAAGTAAAATAGAAGTAGCTGATGGTTTTGCTTATTTCCATAACTAAGCAGTAGAAGATGTCAATTATTTTACGCTTCCATCTTGTTTTTCCGTATGTAATCACTCTCTGAAGAGTAACTGATTGAATTCGTATGAGCCCCATATAAATAGTACCTATATTCTTTCGGTATTTTTCAAGAATCATACCCACTGAGGGCGTGACGCCAACCTCTTTTTTTCCTCATATAAGCGTTGACAGTTTCAGGAGAAGGATGAGCGGAACAAATATCTGGCATGAAATGCACACACAGACCATTCATTGTATGAAAGTGAGAAAAATCTTGCCCCATTTCACTTGAGACCTCGTTCATCCCTGTTAGTCTTTTGTCTGATGTCAAGTGCTAAGGGTAAGAGGTTGACATGGAGAGGTTAAGAAGTGTGTTTGAGACACTCGCAATATATGGGGGCGTGGTTACGACAGCAACCATCCACCGACAGCAGTATCATCTTCTTTTTTCCTTCACTGTACACAATGTATGGAACTATTCTATCTTTATAGAGATCACTATTCCGATTATATTAACTTTTATTATGTTTCTCTATTTAGCTATAAAACATCTTAATCAGTCAAATTTATTCGCACCCTCTTGTAACCTTCATCACTCCACATTGCGACATCACATTCTAATAGGCATATTTAAATAATATAAGTCTTTTTTTTAAGAGTACATTTTTACCCGCCTCGGTGGCGTTGTTAGCTAACGCGCTAGTCATGTTAAGCTAGACTGCTGAGGACGGGGAAATCGAGGTTCAAATTTCGCTCGGGTGAACTGGTGGTGGCTTTACCTAAATGATTTTCCACCATCCCTCCACGCAAATGCGGGTTCAATTCCTCTATATTTAACCTTCATAATTCCTAACTCACTAGCGTAATTAATACTTAAGCGTATCACCAGAACGGTTAGTAAGACGTGGCGCTAAATAAAAAAATCAGGGTACATTTTACTACACTCTGAACGTGGCTGATAAAATACTTGTGTCAAAACAAAAACACACTCATTGGTGGCATGCAGATTAGGGCATCAACATCAGCTGTATTTTTTTTAGTTGCTTTCCAATTCGCTTTACACGCAAATGCAGTTAAAATTCTTCTAAATGCTTCCTTCTTCATCCAATTATATAAGTGCTAATATTTGGATATCTAGGATGGGTAGTGAGAAGCGAAATAAGGACAAAAAACAACAAGATATTTCTTTTTCGGGTTCTCAAATACTTTCAATATATTTGTTAGTATTAAAAAGTAGAGTAATAAAGTGGTGTAGCAATTGTGACGTATTTTAAATTAATTTATTACTTATCTTGACTCAATATTTATGCGGGATGTTCATATAATCAAATTAATGGGGTATTGATGAGGAGGGTACGACTTAGAGGAAATGTAATAGCATTTTTGTAGAGAGGAAGTGGAAAATCAATAAAAGATCCTCAGTACACTGGTATTGGATTGAAAGCATGACCTCCACATCACCAGCAAGGTAAACCAGACGAAGTGAACGTCTGGACTCACGTGTCCACCAACTCTTATTTCAAATATCGGTTATGATTAGAACACCAGTGAAAGTAAAGGTATTAATGTAGTAACAAACAATCCGCTTTGGTGATCGTATGTATCTAAGTAATCTCTCTCGTTATAGACTGGACCGCCGTTGGCGGAGGAGGTTGGGTTCAAATTTTATTTTAGCACTATCTCTTACTACCCGTTCGGCTTATACGCATATATACCAATTACACCTATATTCTAGAAACTAGAAAGGCTGAGTTTAAAAGTAAGTTTACCCTCATTTGCTTGAAGGGAGAGTAGAAAACTATTTAGGAAAAACCACCCAACTGGGATCGAATCCATCTCTTCGTATTCAGTGATCTATTCTGTTGTGAGCGTAAAATCTTAGACCATGTGGCCATCGAAGTGGGTGTTTGAATTTATTTTTTTATTATTATTTAGTACGACGTCTTATTACCCATTTGGGTTGTGCGCATAAGTACTAACTACGCTAATGAGGGAGGGAGAATGGAAAACCATTTAGGAAAAGTCATCCTATGTTCACCTGACCGAGATTCGAACCTCTATCCTACCATCCTAGGCAGTCTATCTCAATACGATACCAGCACCTTAGCTAACTACGCCGCCAAGGTGGGTGTTCGAATTACTTGGGGGTGGTTTGCTACCAAATGGTTTCCTACATTCCTTCCATGCAAGAGTAGGTAGATTTTACCTTACTCACTCCTACTTACCACATTAAAATAATTATTATATATGGGTGACCTGGCGGTCTAGGGGTAAGGTGTCAGTCAGACTTCTGTGCTGGGGTCCGGGGTTCAATCCTTGGTCCCAGCACAGATTTATCTGATTACCAAACCCTCTTTCACCTCTGACAAGACATCTTGTAAATGTGGGGAATGCCAGGACTCCAACGTGGTTCGGATCCCACGTTAAACTGTAGGTCCTCCATTTCATCTCACAATCACCCTACCATTACACACCAAACGGGTAGTAAGACGCGGTGCTAATAATAATAATATTATTATACAAGCGTATAGCCCGAATGAGTAGAAAAACGTGGTGGGAGAAAAAAACTACAAACACTACTTTTTAAACCTTAGTTGTGGCCCACATTGTCAATTCCAAACACGACCGTAATTCTAGAGCATAAAATCCCGCTCTACGAGCCTCCGTTAATTGCTACGTATGCCTTGTTTGTCAAAAGTAATTCAAATACTCATTTAACAACGTAATTGCATAAGTAAACGATGTGGTGGGTGCTTGGATCCTCCGTGCCGTAATGAGATGAGGGAGACGTTATTACAATGGCAAAACGAAGTAGTTACTTCGAGGATTTAATTTATAGAGCTTGCGAAGAGTGGATAGCAAAAGAGAGTGCACGATAGAGCAGGACATTGAGAAATGAGAGGCAAAAAAGGAAACTTGCAAAAGAGAGATAAAAAATGACATGACTGTTTTGATAAAGACGACTTTCTCTGTAGCCGAGGATTTAATGACAAGTTAAGTTTACCAGTCACAGAGGAGGTTATGGTTTGAATCTCAACCGGGTGTAGCTAGTTTTCTTTTTAGATAGTTTCTGTCAATCCCAGTGGCGGATTTAACATTTTTGCGCCCTAGGCACAATTATATTATGCACCCCCTTCCCCCCATTTTTTTGTTGTTGTCAAGGGCTTTAGGAAGTTTCTGAGGAAAGAGGTGTTGGGGTGGGAGGGGAGGGGGTGGAAGTTAATATTTGAGAAAATGATTTCTACAAATATAATCAGGCATGTACATGCCCTACAGAAGCTTGAATTTACATTATGAAAGGAGACCGAAGTCGGTTACAAAGAGATTGCAAAATACAGATATTTAAAAAGAAATATTGTCGTTATGACTTTAACTTAAACTATTTAAATAATGTTATTCAATAATATTTAAACGTAATAACTAAAATAAAATATTAAAATAAAAAAATGTATATCCAAAATGTGCCGCCCTCTAAAGACACCACCACCTAGTGTGCCTATAGTGTAAATCCGCTTCTGGTCAATCCCTTTCTGCAAACTTAGGTACATTTAATCAAAATTCTACCTTCACTACCCCTACCTTATTGGGGTAGTCAAACTCGGTAAGCAGGAACGCACAGTAGGACGCATTTTAACAAAAGTGATAAAGCATTAAAAGCTCTACTAAATATTACGCATCTGAACTAAATCATTCGTAGCCCAGTTTGTGGAAAGATTAGCCGGTGTGGCAGGATATATTTAGACTAGGACATTTTCAGGTATTGGCTATTTGTCAATGTCGCCTGTCAATACCGCCCTTTTTGTTTTTTTTAATCTCTTGGTCAACGCCGCTATGCAGTTCCTAGGAAATTTTTAGGTAGTAGTTCTTTGTTAATGCCGCTCTTAGGAATTGTGTGTGTGGACAAAAGTCAGACCTCAGAATAAATCAGAACTCATTTGTTAGTATATCTTTTGGATGTTTAATAATTTGAGTGCATATATATTGTTAATGCAGTGTAATGTTAACTTAAGATATGGTTAAATTTAAGAGAAGGTTTATGCCTTAATTTCGCCATGTAAATAAAGACAACAATAATAATAATATGCTAGGTTAGGCTAGGTGCAAATATTTAGGTATGCCAATGCTCAAACCAGTATTTAATATAGGCCCATCTTAATATTCAAAGGCTTTTGACATCATAATATGCTAATTCATTTTCTTTCTTTTTTCCTTTTTAAGATAGGATTAAAAAAATACTGATGTTGATGTACTGAAGGATTTGGAAAATAACTAAGGTGCGAGAGGTTTAATAAAGTTTAGTATGATTTTGGTAAGAAGAAAAGTAGAAGTTAGTTACTAAAGTTACTAATACAATGTTAATATATTCTATACATAAAGTTATGCCATCTGCAGATGTTACTTTTATAGATATTATCAATACCTATCAAATCAAACAAGTAATATAAGAAAATATTATCAATGTTGGCCTCAAAGAAATATGTTTTGATTTTCTCTACTGTTCTTCCAACAAAGATGAGGGTTATAGCACTAATATCCTTGAACACTAATTTCCTACTCAACATTGAATTATTAGTCCACTGTTGGGGCGTCAAAAGAGATGCCGTTTCTTTGAGTGCGTTCCGATGCTACACTAGAGTCTTTCTTGCTTTCAAACTAATAATATCCTGGACTAATATTTTCCGCTTACACCAGGTACTAATATACCTTTGACCAGGGGACACTCAAATGTGCTCGTCATACATCCTTTCCATGGAGGCTCTTTCCTATTCCTATGAGATGAGATGGTGGTGATAGTGAGTATGAGGGTGTGGAATCAGTGGAAACACTTAAACCTAACTTAAGCATAACTAACCAAAATCCTTATGAATTTTGGGGTAATTCCCCTTTCGAGGAAAAATACCCAACTTTACCAGCGAGGGATAGAACCCAGGATCCCTGGGCTCATATCAAGGTGTAATGACCACTACACCGCAAAAATGGAAAAAGTTTTTCCTATATAGAGACACTAACAAGGACTGAATTTTATGGAAATTTTACGTTGAGTCATCCTTTACTCTTCTTTCAAATTGACAATTATATGTCCTTAAACGTAGGCATTTATAAATCCAAGCTGTGAACTGAAGTAACTTAATTTAATTTTGCATTCAGACAGGGAACATGGATGAGTAGAAAATCGAATATAATCATTCAGTAAGGATAAAGTTAGCGAGTGGTAAAACTTAATAGAGCTTCAATCAAATCTAATACAATATTTATGAGGCTTAAATGTCCAAGACCGGAATATATTATTCCTCTAGTTCCCTGTTATAGCTCAAACAACCTGCATTGAATTTATAACAGTGGAGTTTATTTTACTAAAACTAGTTGATAGTAATCATAACCATTATAAAATAAAGGTTACTATTATGTACAAAGGAAACATTAAATTTATATAATTGGATATTGATAGATAATTAAAATATATATTAGGCCTTTTGTAGGAAAAAACTTTTAGAAAATGCAAACATCTACTTTTCGTCCAGGGTTATTATATTTTATTAGTCTTATATAGGTTTTGATAAAATCTATAAAAAGTAATTCCTGCAGATGATATGACTTAACGTATTAATAAATTAAATAATATATAGTAAATTGTATATCTTGCCCGATAATGCTATGTCTGCCAATAGTATTTTAGAAAATATAAAAATCAAAATACAACATATTTGGATTAAAATACTAAAAAGGGTATATAATTTTCCGAAGGGGATATTTTAACCTTAAATAGACATTTTAAATTATTTCTTTTATTTTCTTTTATCTGCTGAGTTTATATGCATATGTTCTAATAATACTAATGGGTTGGGGTGAGGGCCAGTGGAAAACCATTAATGATAAACCACCCTCAGTACAGTAAATCCGACCGGGGCTTGAACACCGAACGTCTAGTATCGGCGTCATGTCTATTGTAAGAGTGCTGCCTTAGAATATGCGGACACCAAAGCGGGCTTCTGGAAATTGTTTTTAAACAAAGAAAAAATTAAATTTATCTAAGTTTAAGTAAGAGTATGGTTGGTTAGTTCGACGTTGGTTAATTCGAAAAATTTAATAGTTCCCGTGAAACTTACTATTCAAAACAATGGTAGAAAATAACACTAAATTCAAATTTTAGAAGGAAATCTTTGGATTTTTCGATACCTATACATTGTTAATTTTCTAAAGTTTCATTTCAAATCTTACGTAACGATCTTTAGTAATAACCTGAATGCCAGGAATGTAAAATAAAGTTAGAACTATTAACACATGGAAAAAGAGAAAATGGAAAATTACTCCGGTGGCGAGCAGGTTTCGTAGAATATCAGCTGTGTTGGGTCGAATTTTACCTCTTCCGTGTGACAATGTAATCAATTTACAATTTGCTTATGTTAATTTTTATAATTTGTGTTAGATTTTTGTATTTTGTGTATGCGTGTTTAATAGATTATATATAAGTATACATAATCTTATGTGTTTTTATATATTCATATTTTTGAAGTTATTGATTTATTGTGTACCAGTTGCCTACACACTCATAAAAATCGTTTATTCAATTTTAGATAGTTTGAATTTTTCTAAATATCCCCTAGACTTCGAATCAAAAAAGGCTCTATTGTATTTAATTTTACTTTAACGCTATCTTACAGGTATAGAATATTGTAATGTAAATAAAAT
>JBCFYV010011172.1:56355132-56406516 GCA_039000515.1 Timema cristinae | reverse complement strand
AAATTAAACTTATCTACAATCTATTTAGAAAAATCCTCACTATAATTTATTTTTTAATTTGGACACCCCAATTTATTTATAATCACTCTCACCTTAAAATCTTTGGAAAATAAGATATCTTTAGAAGCTATTTGGAATAGTCCTCCCCTAGAAAGTTTCAAAATTTTGGTGCTCCTAGAAGCTAGCTAGAGGGATCCTTCTTCCTCAAATCATTAAAAATTGGATGCTTTTAGAAGCGATTTTGAATGGTCCTCATCTGGATTATTTTTAATAAGATGCGTCTATAAGCTATTTAGAGTGGTCCTCTTCCAGTAAAAGTTTCAAAATTGGATGACTCTAGAAGTTAATTGGAGTTTAAGACGAGGCTTTCATTAAGCTTCATATTCGAGAATATTAGAGAGCAGTGAAATAAATCCATGGTAGGACAAATTGTTTCAAGGATGAATTTTGCTAAGGGGAGGATGACCTCCCCCCCCCCTGTATCACCACCAGGTTCTTTTACCACTAATATAGAAACTAATTTTAATCCATTTGGTATAAACACATAGGGGTGTACTTAAAATTAATAATTATCTACGCTCGGAAAGTCATCCATATTTTATCAAGAAAATCAAATCCAGACCCCATACAAGTGAATATGTCAACTCAAAAACTACAAAACATTACACTTCATTATTCAACAACTAGTCAAAAACTGGTCTAAAGTATTTTATTGGATAATTTATTTTGCTATCTATACCCTAACATTCTTCCTGGATATACAATTAGAAATGAAAATGATAAGATGTATAGTAAATGTACCCACATTTGCGTGGAGGAGAATTGGGAAACCAGTTTTAAAAAAAACACACTCAGTTAAACTGGCTTGGATTAGAACCATCTCCCAGAAAACAGCATATAAGCCAAGGTGAGGCTGACTCCTTTTTTTCCCCATAACCACAGATGCAAGTGACTGGATAGTATGTATTGCATTTGCTTCTCCTATTGTTGTCAGCCACCCTGACTTGTAAATGAAAAAATGGTGTTGGGTGAAAAGGTTTTTCCAATATCTACCACTGCGCAACTAAACTCATCTTTCTGCTGGAAAATCACTATGCTAGTCCATAAATGTGGCTGGATTTTAAATTTAGGTGCTGCTGTAATAAGTCCTTCTTTGCACCATATTATCATTCAGAGGCATATTTTTTCAATAACACAACACTTCTACACATTCTCCATATTTTAAACGTGAGGAGATTCCTTTCGAGAAAAGTTCTAGAATTTTTACCTAAATAATCTTTATATATTTTTTAAATTAACAGGTAAAGTATGTGCATAGCAAAAGTTCTGAATTTTAAAAATATTTAAAGGGAACAATTTATAAATGGGATTTATATTTAAAATAGGAGTAGATTCTACCTAAATTAAATGAATATCTAGCTAACATTTTTGACAAACAAAGGCTATTCTACTGGCCAGCTAGTTTATACCTTGTTAGTGGTAGAAAGTAACGTCTGAATGGTATTTTTACCTAACAAACTCCTGCAATTTAATAAAATTCTGACAGAGAAAAGGCCTTCCATATCACTACAATGAGCCGTATTATTTATATATTAGAGTTAAAATAATAATCAAAGGAACCAATTAGTTCCATCTCCAACCTATGATTTAAATATGTTTTACCATTTAT
Organism: Timema cristinae; assembly: GCA_039000515.1. Lineage (NCBI taxonomy): Eukaryota > Metazoa > Arthropoda > Insecta > Phasmatodea > Timematidae > Timema > Timema cristinae. The sequence continues at coordinate 56,404,847 of JBCFYV010011172.1, read as the reverse complement.
TTTTTAACTGGTAATATTTACATGATAATGTAAAATATTTGTGTTTTTTACCTTATCATATACAGGATGTTTACCCATCCAGTGACTTAGATGTATGGGAATATGGGATCAAATGGGTGCATAGTGGTACTTTAATAAAAGTATTATTTATGTATTAAAGGTGAGATATTTTATATACCATGTATATTTGTGTATATACATTTTGATTTGAAATACATTGTGACTGGTTCAAAGTTTTATTTCAAATTTGATATCATTCCTCTAATAATAATTTAAAAATCCTACCAATTGTTTCTAGAAACTTCTAATAATCGAAACGATGACAAGGAAAGAATCTATGATTCCCCCTCCATATTTTCACTTTCTTGCTATCTTACAGGTATAGAAAGTAATGTGATTGTCAAAAAAGTTTGAACTCAAGATTTTCATGATTGTCGACGATTCATGATCCCCCGAATCCAAAAAAGGTTTTTTTTTTACAATGTCGTATGTCTGTCTGTACCTTTGAGTAGAGCCTAAACTATTTTGCCAATTGGGCTAAGACTTGGTATCTATGGTTTTCATAGGGATGCCCCGAGGTTTTTTTTAAATAGGATATCCAACCCTAAAATTAAGGAATATCCTCAAGGGTGAAAAGAGAAAAAATTGAATTTCTCAAAATCGGTTCAAACGATTTTGATTAAATCTAATTTGTGAGCTTTGATTAATATTTCAAACAATATCGCTAATCTTTGGTCAAAATTAATTTAAGGATTCTGTACAGAGCTGTTAATTCAAAATTTGTGTTATATCTCCCAAGTCTTTGAGATAAGAAATTACTTATCATTTAAAATATGTCTGGCTCTTAATAATAAAAAATATTTTACTTCAAATATATTTGTATATGACCAATAGTTTTCAAGCTATACGCATATATATATATATATATATATATATATATATATATATATATATATAATTACTTATCATTTAAAATATGTCTGGCTCTTTATAATTAAAAATATTTTACTTCAAATATATTTGTATATGACCAATAGTTTTCAAGCTATACGCATATATACATATATATATATATATATACACACATACATATATACATATATATATTTAACCTTTCGAACACTTAAGGTAAAGTATTGCGAACGTCAGAAAAAAATCTAACCCAAGATGTTAATTGATGTTGACGTGTAATGACCACTCGAACGCTAAAAGTGATTTTTGCAATGCCGTCTATCTGTGTGTCTGTTTAACCCTAAAATTAAGAATAGTTTACTGAAAGGTGAAAAAATAAAAAAATAGATATTTCCTCAAAACTAACTCTAACGATTTTGATTAAATTTAATTTATAAGAATTGATTAATATTACAAACAAAATGGCTATTCATAATTTTTAGTCAAAATGACGTTAAAGGTTCTGTACGGACCCGTAATTTCTAAATGTGTATCATATCTCCGTAGTTCTTTGAAATATTAAATTACTTCATAAAATACATAATTATTTGTAGTAAGGAACAATATATATTCTATTAGATAAGGATAGATATCAAATTAAAAGATATGAAAAAAATAGAAATTAGATTATTAAAATAAATTATATTGACAATATTAATTAAGTGTATTATTTATGAAGAGTCAATGGACAGAGTGGAAAAGTTGTTGTTACAACATAAAATCAATTACAATCAATAATTGTGAGTAAAAATAAATTATATAATGAGAAAAAGTTTTTAATTAGGTTAAAAGTAATAAATTTAACCATTAAAAACACATTAAAAATGTGAGTCGAAAAAGTACATATACAATAAAACAATAAAACATATTAAAATACATGTGTTATAGTCAATTAGTTAAAATAAAATAGGGTGTATAATATTGATAAACAATATAAAATTATGGTTAGAAATAGAGTTCCATAGAGAATTGAGCCTAGTCTTTGCATAAAAGTTTTTAGTTGGTTTGTTATAAAATATTTTAAAAAATTATTCTATTCAGGATTTTATGTAATTACATATTAACAACCCATAAATATATTAAGACAAGTGTAGATGAAATATGGTATAGTATAAATGAAACTTAATATAGTGTAATAAGATAAAAGTCAAATGACACAGATTGGAATTTTGTGAAAACAAAGAAAAAAATTATATACAAGTTGAAATCTATTCTTATCTGGGAGAATTTGAATTCCCTTGTTCCTTGAGAATGGGGGTTGTATAATCACAATTCCGACATGTTTCGGCGCTCGATGGCACCATCCTCAGGTCTAAACAAGAAAAAAGAGTTAACGTAAGTTGTGGTGCAAATACTCAACTTAGGCCAATATAAATAAATGTAAAATTGAATTTTGATAACAGTGTGAGTATGAGGTCTATATTAGCAGGATTCATCTATGGTAATTATCATATTTCATTTCTGCTAATATAGACCTCATACTCACACTGTTATCAAAATTCAATTTTACATTTATTTATATTGGCCTAAATTGAGTATTTGCACCACAACTTACGTTAACTCTTTTTTCTTGTTTAGACCTGAGGATGGTGACATCGAGCGCCGAAACATGTCGGAATTGTGATTAAACAACCCCCATTCTCAAGGAACAAGGGAATTCAAATTCTCCCAGATAAGAATAGATTTCAACTTATGTATATATATATATATATATATATATATATATTTTTTTTTTTTTTTTTTTTTTTTTTTTTCCCCACAAAATTCCAATCTGTGTCATTTGACTTTTATCTTATTACACTATATTAAGTTTCATTTATACTATCCCATATTTCATCTACACTTGTCATAATATATTTATCGGTTGTTAAAATGTAATTACATAAAATCCTGAATAGAATAATTTTATTAATTTTTTTTATAACAAACCAACTAAAAACTTTTATGCAAAGCCTAGGCTCAATTCTCTATGGAACTCAATTTCTAACCATAATTTTATATTGTTTATCAATATTATACACCCTATTTTATTTTAACTAATTGACTATAACACATGTATTTTAATATGTTTTATTGTTTTATTGTATATGTACTTTTTCGACTAACATTTTTAATGTGTTTTTAATGGTTCAATTTATTACTTTTAACCTAATTAAAAACTTTTTCTCATTACATAATTTATTTTTACTCTTAATTATTGATTGTAATTGATTTTCTGTTGTAACAACAACTTTGCCACTCTGTCCATTGACTCTTCATAAATAATACACTTAATTAATATTGTCAATATAATTTATTTTAATAATCTAATTTCTATTTTATTCATATCTTTTAATTTGATATCTATCCTTATCTAATAGAATTAAATTACTTGTCATTGCAAATATGTAGGTCTATATATATTATAAACATTTTATTTGGAATATATTTTTATTAAACAAATATTTTCTGAGATATCCGCATATATATTAAATCAATTTTGTGAATTTTAGTTGTACAGAGATACTACTCAAGTTTTAAAGCATTAATTCTATAATTCCATATAGTAATTAAAAAAGTAAGTCTCTCAAATTTTTTTTATATGTTTTTCCTGTAACCTCTTAGGGGAAATGTTTGTATGGAAATGATCTATATCATTTATGACTCAATAATCAATATTTAATTATTTTATTGGTCACAATTTTTAAATGAAGAATTTAATAGCAATACGATGAGCTTTTTATGTATAACACCCAATAAAATGTCAATAATTTTAACTGTAATTCAAAATTGTAATACCAAGTGTTGACCCTTGTGGACTCAATAGCGACATTTTATTAGTCCAAATATACAAATGAGGATTTTAATCCTTTAGAAATAAAATTATAAATTTAAAACCAGGAGTTGAATAAAGTTTACGTAAGTATAGCGTAATTTGTGATCTGGTTTGCTAGTGTATATTATTTTTTCATTTCACATATATTACGAGTTTTGAGTAAATATCTCCATTTTTATACAATAGAGAGATAAAGTCAGTGCAGAATTTTTTTTCCATTTATCTTCACAAATTTTCGTCAAAAACACGCATAACCTTGCCATAAATTTAACACTCTTATCAACCAAAACCATCAATTGTTCCTGATCCTTTGATGTAACTAATTATTATAAACGATGATAGTGATATTTTTAATCTATTTAATAAATATTTTAAATTTATATTTACAAAATCTAATTATTCTTAATCAATGATTTGTCTTTATTAATTTTTACATAATCAATAACTATACTTTACCAAATAAAGATAATAGTAATATCTATTTATAGTTAAAATGTATTTAAAACCATTAGGTATTTTGAAAATAGTTTTCATCATAATACAATGATAGAGATTAATCCCTTACCTTTCTTATTTAAAAAAAAAACAAATGTGTTCATAATATTTAAGGAACGCCCAATAGTCAATAACAAAAGGAACTAATTAAAAATGAAAAGTTAATAAGATATATTTAATAAAAGGAAAAAGTTAAAGAAAGCAACATTTTTTAATTAACAAAATGCATATTAAGTTTATAAGAAATAGAATGAAAGTTGATAGAGACAAATATAAAATATATTACATCATGGATGAGAAGATAGATTGAACAGAATAGTGATAAGCCTATAAATAATGAAAAACTTTATAACTCAATCTTATTAAAGAGTGAAATACAGAAGAAAAGAACAATAGATTTAAAATACAGAGAACATATTAAAATTACATATTACAATACACATGAGAAATCACATATTCAAAGGTTAATATTAAATTATTAAAATATTACAAAGAAATATATATTAGGTCTAGCAATGAGTTAAAATTGACATTTAAGGTAATATTGTGAATAAATTCAGAATTGTCAAAAGAAAAGTTAAAATTAAGCCAATGATAGTGAACAGGGAAATAAAGTCATAAAATGTTTAATAAAGGTTAGAGACGTTAATTATACTGGAACTACGCAGAATAGGAGATAATTGATAATAAAATGTTTTTGAATATATAAACGTTCCTTATCTGATGTTTAGTTCCACTCCTTAAGCCTTGAACGCCAAATGGCAGGTTGACTTGACTACATGTTTCGACGTACAAACGCCATCTTCAGGTCTGAGATAAAACCAATGTAAAATTAGGAAAATACAGAACGAAAAATTAAGAAATCCAAGAACATTGGACGATACCAGAAAGAAATATGAATACAACTAATATTAAAATGTGTTCATGTTTGAAAAATTTGTAATCCAACTAGTGCAAATATTTATTATTTCTTTTGTCCTGAATAAAACCACATATAAATTAATATTATATGGTATGGTAAGCTCACCGATACCATATATATATATATATATAGTTAAGCATAAGCTAGAAATTTTTCTTTTACTTTCTCACAAAGATAAATCATTTTGATCAGACACATTTTCTACACAGAGATTATGATGAAGCATGTTGTGTTTGTCCATGTTCTCAAATAATTGTTTTTACCATTATGTATGTCCCTTAAGTTGTCTGTATATGTGTATGAACAGTACGTACCTGGAGCTGAAATTGAAATATTCGTGGAGTTCGTTCAAGTTTTATATTGGGGTGTTATATAGTCATACCACGAGTCACAATAGGAATTTTAAATTTTTATCTCTAAAGTTTGAGTGAATAAATAACGATTAAAAAAAGTTGATATTTTATTAAATTGCGTTGACGATTAAAATGGTTGTGTTTAAAAATGTTTATAATATTTTAGTGTTGATATTAGAGAAAAGTAATTTAAATATAGTTTGCTTATAGCTATTTTTAAAAATATCGTTCCATACAGAAAGTTTGTATGATGATGGTGACCTGGCGGTCTAGGGGTAAGGTGTCAGACTTCTGTGCTGGCGGCCGGGGTTCAATCCTCGGTCCCGGCACAGATTTATCTGATTTCCAAACCCTTCCTTCCCCTCTGTCAAGACATCTTGTGAATAAGGGGAATGCCAGGCCTCCATCGTGGTTCGGATTCCACGTTAAACTGTAGGTCCTCCATTTCATCTCACAATCACCCTACCATTGCACATTAGCGTAAGTGCGTATAACCAGAACGGGTAGTAAGACGCGGTGCTAATAATAATAATAATAATAATAATAATAATAATAATAATAATAATAATAATAATAATAATAAAAATAAAAATAATAATAATAATAATAATAAAGTTTGTATGATGATTGTGTTATAAAATATTTAAATAAACTGTAATACATTGTATTTCTGGTTCGTAAGGATTTTTGAGGTGAATTGTATAGGGCTACACAAAGACATGACTTCCAAACCAATAACATAATCCCTAAAGCGGCCCATGGACGTGCTTGCCCCACATGACAGCAATGCGCGCCAGGGCACGCCACGGGCGGTGCACGTCAGGCAAGGTAGCTCACACACTTGAACAGTGGCTAGTCCGGTGGCGTGCTTGGTACCGTTATCAAGTGTACTGTTTAAGTTCTATAATCTGTGTGTTTTGTTGAAAGGTTTGTCTGTGTGTCTTATTAATGAGTAAAGCTGTCGCTAGGGCAAAGAAAAAAAAATCATAAGCAGTGATGCTCCGGTAGGCCTCAATGATTTTAAGCAAAAGGTTTTACAGACAAAACTGTTGCCTAATCACGCCTAACAATTAACAAACAGCTATAAATACTCAAAACAAAATAATTATACACAATATTTGACAAAAGAATAACAAACTTGTCTTGGGGAAACTTGACACAACCATTATCATGCATTCTGGCACGTATGCCTCCACTGAGCCTACACTCAAGCACGATTGCCAACTTTGCAATGCATGCTGGGCAAAAATTTCAAGCTCCTCCTGAATGCATTCGTACCGTGCCCTGTACGGCGTGCAATACACGTTATTCACCACATATGGATATAATTACACTGTGCAAAACACGCTATTCACCACATACGGATATAATTACACTGTGCAAAACACGCTATCCACCACATACGGATATAATTACACTGTGCAAAACACGCTATTCACCACATACGGATATAATTACACTGTGCAATGCACGCTATTCACCACATACGGATATAATTGCACTGTGCCAAACTTGCTATTCACCACATACGGATATAATTACACTGTGCAAAACACGCTATTCACCACATACGGATATAATTACACTGTGCAAAAACCGCTATTCACCACATACGGATATAATTACACTGTGCAATACACGTTATTCACCACATACGGATATAATTACACTGTGCAATGCACGCTATTCTCCACATACGGATATAATTACACTGTGCAAAACAAGCTATTCACCACATACGGATATAATTACACTGTGCAAAACACGCTATTCACCACATACGGATATAATTACACTGTGCAAAACACGCTATTCACCACATACGGATATAATTACACTGTGCAAACACGTTATTCACCACATACGGATATAATTACACTGTGCAAAACACGCTATTCACCACATACTGATATAATTACACTGTGTAAAACACGCTATTCACCACATACGGATATAATTACACTGTGCAAAACACGCTATTCACCACATACGGATATAATTACACTGTGCAAATCACGCTATTCACCAAATACGGATATAATTACACTGTGCAAAACACGTTCATGCATTGCTGCAATGTAGGGTTTATACGTGATTGGGCCACTTAACACTAAAAATTTATCTTAGCATAATAAATATTTGTAAACTTGTTGAAAAATGACAGCCTGGTGATAGATATTGAACATTTTTACCTCCCGAATAAAGATAGATGGTTTTAAACAACTGTAGAATAATTTACCGTGCCTCAAGTATAGTCATGAGAATAACATTTGGCTAAATTTAAATAGAATATCTTTAGTAACTGAAAGTAAAATCAATCAATAAATATTAGATTATCTTATAGATGATTTGTGAACAAACTAGTGCCTTTCACACCCTTACTTTGCCTTTAACAGCATTGGGTGTTATGAGGTGTAAACCTCCGCCTCGTCTTAACTGGATTCCCGGTAATTATAAGGTTGGGGTTCAAGTACTAACCGAGTGTACTCAGGGTGAAATCCCTAAATGATTTCCCACCACCATTCTTCATAAATTTTGAGGAATTTCCTATCAATTATATCTTCCTTAACCATGCCTCATTTGTGCAGCTAAATGAGTATGTCTAGAATGAGCTGTGAGAGGTGTAAGAAAGAGACAATTCCCTCGTGAAGACGATAGATAGTAACATTCCAGAGTAAAAACAGTAAGCTCAGCCAGCTAGGGATCAAATCCAAGTTTCTAGAGTTAAACAAGCCCTATATATTAGGAGTATCCAACATCTTTGTGGGGGACGTAAAATTTTACATACATGTATACCATATGTACTACATTTATTTTAGAAGTTGTTTATATAAAATGTATAATTTGCATTATGTACCAACAACTTTGTGGGTATAAATTTGAAGAGAAATCATATTTGAGGGTACGTGAATAAAAGGGTTGAATACTACTGATCTAGAAGGCATCTATCCTTCCTAGTTCTAGTGAAGGCCACGGAAAAGCCCATCACACGCAAACAAATAAGTTAATATATATATATGTGTGTGTGTATTTTTAAACTCTGAGATGAAAATTGTGTTTAATATGTAGAAGAATGTACACATGTCTTAAATAATTTGTCAAACACCTTTTCTCATTCAGTTACACTTCTGACCACTGATTTAAAACTCACAGCACATAAGAAAAATGTTACATTAATATCCAAATTGAGGCTCATCCTTTCACAGTGATGGAATGACAGTCAGGATATTTGAATTTTTTTTATTTATTTTTTTGCTTGAGTCAAGCTAGTGTGCAAGTTTTATGTTGATATAATCGATTGGACTAAAAAAATGCACTTTAAACACCACTAAGTGTAAAAAACTATTAGATTTACGAGCCTTTGTGTTTGTCAGTTAGCATCCGTGGGTTTAATATTGTAGGACATGTGAATCAGAAGCGTTAGACGATCCCATCAAAGTCCTCAGCTATTAATCTATCAAGCGCTTAGAGAGATATACTGAAAGGAGTGAAACGATGGGTGCATATAAATTTTATCTCAATAAAAAAATTATGAAGTGCGTTTTATTGAGATAAATGAGTTGAATTGCTAAAACTAGCCACGAGTTCGGTAATAGTAGCATCACAAGAGAAAAGTTATTTGAATAGTTGAGATAAATTATATACATGCATAATGTTTATAATAATTTGACGTTAGTTTAGGATTCTTTTGACTGCTGAGAAGTTACTAAAGTCAATGTTTTATATCTAGCCATCTCATACATGGTGTGTGTGATACTGTACATAGGCCCTATAGGAGAGTGCAGACTATCCGAATTAATTCACGACAAAAGAGGAACTCTTAAAACAATTTTTTTTAGCACCGCGTCTTACTACCTGTTCGGGTTATACTCTTTTATAAGAATTACACTTATGGGTTAGAAATTAGGAAGTCTTAATTTAGAGGAAATGCACCCATATTTGCATGGAAGGAGAGTGGAAAACCATTTAGGAAAACCACCCTCATGGAAACCGACTGCGGTTTAACCCCGATCCCCCCGTATTTTGCAGTCTAGTCCAACATGATATTAGCGCTTTAGAACACATAGCCAACGCAGCGGGTCTCAAAACAAATAGAAACATCAAAAGTAAATAAATGTAACAATAAGTTGAATATAAATAAATTGGAATAACACCCACTTCAGTGACCACCTGGACTAACGCGCTACTCTCGCAGTATACTAGACTGCCTATGACGTGGAGATCGAGGTTTGAATCTCAGTTGGGTCTACCGGGGTTTTTATTAAAATGGTTTTCAACTCTCTCTCCACGCAAATACAGGTACACTTCAAATAAAAATAACCCTCCTCATAGATAAAACATTTATAGTAATTAGTACATAAGCGTATAAACTGAATGGGTAGTAAGACTCAGTGTTAAAAAAAACTGGAATAATGACCACGTGTTCTGACTCATCGAGTGTAGCTATGGTACGTACATTCAAGACCTTCGTTTACTTGGATGACAGCTCAAAAAGTTACTAGAAATAGTCCCCAATGTATCCCTACGCCAACAGCTGACATAGATCCCTTTGGATAACTATGATGAAAACGTTTGGTAGTGTATGAATGTGATAGCTAGCCACAGTAATTTAGGCCAATATTATTTATATTTATTTAAGGTCGGGCACAAAACATAGTTATCGTTTTATTCTGCTTAAAAAAGGTATTGTTCACATCACTTTCAAAAAAGGTATAATGACTATAGCTTCAAATGGCGACCGATGATCATTCATGTGATTGATCATGATGCAAACAAGTTATTTACAATGGTGCACCCACACAGTGGATAAAAATATTATATTAAGTCAAATTTTTGAAATACAATCAAATTATAAAAAAAATAATCTATTCTATATCAAAAAAATGTACAAGTATTTTCTCTTATCCAAGTAAATACGATGTTGTATGAAAGGTATTAATGTATTCAAGGGCACACACAAAAATTCTTCTTAGGGAGGTCCAAAGTATTGAAGTTACAAGTCAATAGTCACTCCAATCTATTACTTATTTAAGACTCATACTTTGAATCAAATATTTTTAGATTATACAGACTAGACCGCGTTAAATACAGTTGGGAATATCTTATACTCAGGCATGGGTTCAAGGGACGTGGGGGCTATGGAGCTAAAATCCCCTTTTTGGAACTATTTAAAAAAAAATTAATTGAAGGGTGCTGTGCTCCTCTATAGATATACGTCCAATGTGTTCGAATAAAATAGTTTTCAGCCCGTTTACCCAAAACCCTGGCTTTCCCGCACACTCCCCTCTTAACTCACCCCTCCTTTGTGCAATAAACATCGTGTTATTTACTATTGATTTTATTTTCATATTTTTACTAAAATATAGTCACTTGATTTAGGCATCTATATTTTTGACAGTTCATTTTTATATTAATTTAAAAATTATAGTCACAACAGAAATATATATATATATATGCTACAGTGGCTATACCTGGAAATTAAAGCTGGCAAACATTTCCAAGGTTGCAGATATCTATAACCAATATAAGTTTAATCAGCAACTATTAGGTACAAAATACATTTAAAGAGCACAATTTTTAACCTTAGAATTAAATTTTTTCTCCGGGAGTAAATGAACCCGTTGGGCACGGACCACCACTTTATTTGTTCCTAAAGGTATTTATTTTGTAGTGTAGCCCCCACTCCCATGACATAATCCTTGATCCACCACTGCTCACACTGTATTGAGACATTGAATTATTTTCAACCATTTATTTAAGGTGATTTAACATTGCTAAACCATTACTTTGTATTTAATATTTTATTTATCCTTCATGCTTTCCAGGAGAGGGGGCTATGGTCCACTGAACCCCCTCGTGTGTGCACCCCTGAATGTATGCACTATATTGCACACTATCAATAACATTCCAAAACGAAGAATAAGTACTTTTAATTATGTTTAAAATATTGTTTCAGTTTGGGTAAAAATAGATTATTAAAACTAATGAATTAGTGTGAGAAAACTTAAAGTTTACGTTATTTTAAATGTAAGATATAACATATAATTAAAAACCTTAACATATATAAAAAAAACAGTGATCTTTTACAAGTGTTGGCAACCCAAAATTTAAACATGTGAGTTTTTAACTGTCATCCAGGTAAAAACCTATCATGAACAGACTATACGTCTTGGTCGTGGTAATTCGGATAATCGGGTCCCGGATTATAAGTGTTCTACTCTATATAGTTTCACAGCATACCATCCTCGCTTACCGCATTTAATGATGCCAATGGGATAGCGATGATAAATGTTTATTTTAGAGGAAATGTATTAAAGAAAGTGAAAGAAACCATTTGGGGGGGGGGGGGGGGGGGGAGGAGGGTCATACTAAACCTGACCTCTCCATCACCGGCAAACCAGGCCAGACGGGCTTTACTTTTAGCTCCGCTTAGCCATCAATGCTGGTTTGACGGAGAGTCGTTCCAAGTGCTTTAACACGGCGGGTCTGCTTTACGTGACGTGTCTTGCTGAAAGACTCGAATGCAGCACAACAGGTAAAGGGATATACTGTAATGGACAATGTCCACCCTATCAATAGACAGTGAAGGAACTTGAATCTAGTTTATCGCCGTGGCTATTCATTCGCCCACGCTCTCTCCCCCTTCTTCCTACTGTCCTCGCCTCGTTGGGACCGCTTGTAGTTTCAGTGTAGCGATGCAATCATGTGGGTGGGGTTGAAAGGGAATTGATCCTAGGACATCTGTCATAGTAGTAGACTACAATTACTCGCCAACTAATTGAATACTGGGTACAAATTAGTTCGTGTGTGTGTGTGTTTGTGCACGTATGTTTGTCGTCAAGTGATAATGCTACCAGAGGTCCCATACAAACACAATTACATCTGATATGTTGATACGTTTGTACTAAAAACATATATTTTAATTTAAAAAAGCTATAGCTAGATTTTTCAAAACTATAAGACCTAAAGTAATTTTATTTTTTAACAGTTGACGCCTAGTTTGTTCATCATCTCTTAAATATCCGTGATTTATATTTTTTTAGGAATGGACAATTTGGATTAATATAGAAAGCTACTTCACCTACCTTATCGTATTCACACGTCAAGCCAGAATATTAATATATGGTGACCTGGCGGTCTAGGGGTAAGGTGTCTGACTTCTGTGCTGGGGTCCGGGGCTCAATCCTCGGTCCCGGCACAGATTTATCTGATTATCAAACCCTTCCTTCACCTCTGATAAGACATCTTGTGAATAAGGGGAATGTCAGGCCTCCACCGTGATTCGGATCCCACGTTAAACTGTAGGTCCTTCATTTCATCTCACAATCACCCTACCATTACACATTAGCGTAAAAGCGTATAACCCGAACGGGTAGAAAGACGTGGTGATAATAATAATATCAATACATAATGGTAGGAATAACGTTAATTTATATTTACTTAAGTTATTAAACCATTTTAATATATTCATACAACAAGTCATGTTGTCTGCAGCTGCCACTTTTGATATTTATTACCAATGCCTATAAAATAACACAAATAGTATCATAAAATATTTTCAATGCTGGCCCCAAAAATTATATGTTTAAATTTACTTAACTGTTCCTCTGACCAAAATCAGTGTATATATATATATATATATATATATATATTTTTTTTTTTAATTGGTAAGCTACTATGTGTACTGCCCAAACGGATGCTAAAAAACTAAAATATTGATAACATTTTATTAGTAATTATCTACAGTCATTATTATATATATATGTATATATATACATATATATATGTATATATATGTATATATATGTATATATATGTATATACATATATATATATGTATATATATGTATATATATGTATATACATATATATATATGTATATATGTATATATATATATCTAATGACTGTAGATAATTACTAATAAAATGTTATCAATATTTTTGTTTTTTAGCATCCGTTTGGGCAATACACATAGTAGCTTACCAATTAAAATGAATGTGGTTTTTAAACGAAGTGAATCTACATCTGCGTGAAGGGAGAGTGGTAAACAATTTAGGGAAAATATACCTGAGTACGCCAGACCAGGATTCGAAAAACGATCTGTATGAAACTGTCAGTCCTTTATTTCGTTATTTCTTGGATCATTTGGCCACAGGAGCAAGTGGTATCAATGTTGGCTGCAAAACATATTTTTGTACTTTCTAAAAATTATACCTCAACATTTTTGTTAAAGGTAAGAAACATTATATCTGAATATAACTAAAAATACATTAAAACTAGAAAATTAGGTGTACTCAATGGCAATGTCTGATCGACTAACTATATTATTACAAATAATCAATATAACTTATTTATAGAACAAACAAAAATATTAGTGCCATGACCCCAATCATTAATACATATATATATGAAAGGAATCCATGAGTATTTTGACCATGCTGGGAATTGAATCTAAGACCTAACTTCAGCTAAACGACTGGCTACCAATTTATCTAAGGTGTAGAACTATAAGTAATATATAAGCGTATAACTCGAACGGGTAGTAAGACGCGGTGCTAAATATTATTTTAAGTAATATTTGGTGTAGACTTAAGTTTCATGAACTTTATAACTTAGCAAGATTTTGCAAACATTTTTAAAAAGAATTATTTAAATGTTTAAATTAAATCTAGGTTATTCTTATGGAATATTATAAATTCAAATTCTCCTTGTAATAGTAATAAACACTTGCTATAATATTTAAATTAATTAAAGAATGGATTTCTGCGATCGTTATTAATCCCGGTCCAACAATAATTGGAATAAAATTAATTTTAATTATTGTAAAGTAGATTTGGAAAAGCCATAATAATATTTTTAGACCATATATTGACTATTTATGGCATTTTTTGAAATTTAAAGGGCACATTTGAATATTATATGGTATTTTTAATTGATAAGCATCCAAGCCATAGTTATTACAACGTTGCGCATTTTCGTGAAAAATAAACCTCTAAAATATATTCAAACCTGTCACCTGTGTTCTTTTTATAACCCCTTCATGCTAAGAGTATTTTGGTTCGTGTTTTGTTCGGCTTGGAAATTTGTATTCTATTTTGAATCAACAGGCTCCTATATCAAACAGAATTATGTGGGATTACCGTAGAACATAAAAGGTTTATTTTGGTCTAACTAACTGATTTATAGAAAGCCTGTTTGGTTCACTAGATTACGATGTTTTCGTTGTTTTTGTATTTAGGAGGAAAGATCAAATTGGATTTTTTTAAATGGATGTTGTACAGCAACCTTTAAATAAAATATTAAATTAATCCCGTTTGAATATTATATATACAATTTTACTATCGTATTTCATTTATTAAAACTTAAACAATCTCATGTTCTCAATCAAGAATGTTTAGACTTAGGAGGCCACCAAATGGAAACTAGATTACTAATTGGATCTTATAAGGTATTTTTCTTTTTATTATTATTATTATTATTATTATTATTATTATTATTATTATTATTATTTTTATTATTATTATTTTATTATTAGCGCCGCGTCTTACTACCAGTTCGGGTTATACGCTCTTACGCTAATGTGTAATGGTAGGGTGATTGTGAGATGAAATGGAGGACCTACAGTTTAACGTGTAATCCGAACCACGGTGGTGGCCTGGCATTCCACACATTCACAAGATGTCTTGTCAGAGGTGAAGGAAGGGTTTGGTAATCATATAAATCTGTGCCGGGACCGAGGATTGAACCCTGGCCGCCAGCACAGAAGTCTGACACCTTAACCCTAGACCACCAGGTCACCTTTTCTTTAAAACTACTTCCACTCTACTTTTATTTGCCCTAAGTTCAATGCTATACTAAATACAAGATGACACCTACCAAACTCGAGTATAAGGGGCTAGTTTCACATATAAAACTGGCCCATTCAGTCCCTTCTGGTCTAGGTGGGTATCATATTGTACTTAGTGTACCACCGCACTTGAGGCGCACTAATTCTGACTATGAAACTGACACTTAAATTTAGAAATAGGGGATACAGTCAATTTGGGTAAAAATTGAAACCAATACTTCAAGGCAGATTAGTTATGGACACATCTTTCACTGTTTGAACAGTCCATTATAGTAGTTGTTCGAAAAGGCCGCCTTACTTTTCCATACAGGTGGCAGTAGGTCGCATTATGCTATCCTGTACACGTCACAACATGCCATAATCGACAATTATACCATGAGAATACATTTCATTTACGAGATATTAAATATGCATGGGAAGATCAACCTACTCAAGTGCTTCCAAATGTCCCCATATAAATAATTATAATTTATCAAAGTCAGGTGATCGAGGAGGTCACAAAAAGGCCCCTACTAACCCATTTAAATTTGTCACCTACTTTGAAGGCTAGCCATTGTACGAAAAACTGTATGTGACATTTTAAGCTTTTTTTGTCTAAATAAATCGTAATCATGGAGAGTATTTGTGTAAATATGTATTTACCTTTTATAGTTATAAAACATTTGCCTTACGACCCGTATAATATAACTGTTTGTATTTCAAAATGTTTATGTGAATGCTAAAAATATTATTTGGCAACAGGTGTTTGCTAAGATTTTCCCCCACAAGATTTCTTCAGCTATATATTCTCCTACATTTATTTATTTACTCAATTTACACTTTCGTTGGTGCATTTTAAAACAGGGTGACACCAACACAACATTTGAAAACTATCTCTACTTAAGACATCGCACATAGTCTTATCACTTAAATGATAGACTCTGGGTGATATGATGGACTTATGAACTAGTAATAAAACCAATTAGATTAAATCCTAATCGATAAACACCTATAATAAATGTTAAAGCTCATCCAGTCTGGTCTGCCAAAGACTAACTGGACAAGGTTCTAATCCCATCTGATTGAAAAGAAGGTGTTTTTTTCCTATATACAGTCCAATTTTCTTAAGAAGAACCTTATATAAGTGATATAAACGCTACAAGATTTACTTTCATGTGTTCATAACTATAGTCATGTGACCTTCAGCTGTCAATTTGATAGATATTATAAATGTATTTACATTCGTAAAATGTTATCAATATGAGATGCCAAAAAAAAGTATTTTCTTAAATGCTCTTCTTATTAAGATTGGACTTTTTTAGATTTCCACCCTTACACCATGCAAATATAGGTACATCTCCTTTAAATTCTAGATTCTTCATACCTACTCCATTAATGTGATTAATTTGATGTAGCTCAGATGAGTAGTAAGAAGATGAGTGACAAAAATATAATAAATTTGGGTTGAAACCGGATACTATAAATCTAATTTATAGTAATTCTTTTTTAGTCACAATTTAGATCCACAATGGATGTGGTTTAAGGCGTTAATAGACTGGATTGTCGGTGATGGGGATATCAAGGTTCAATTCTCGGCAGGGTTTGCTAGAGGTGAACTGGCAAATGTGGTTTGTCACATTGGTTTTCCCTTAAACTCTCTACACTAATGAGTGTTCAGTTCCTCTAAACTACCTTCTTTATAACTACTTTTTATGTTTAGCTGTAAATAACCTTGTATTGTTGGACGTATTCATAAAAAAATAAGCATTCACCCATGGGATGGGCCAGTAGATCTTACGTGATAGATAAAACGAGAAGCAAAGAATATGTAAATTGTTCATAAGGCGCCCACACAACTGCGCTTTGCATGTATAAGAATGCTTAAACTTTCTAAATGCTACGTAATAGTTATACTGTCTTATAAAGAATTTCGTATGGTATAACTCTGAAGTTATTATTATGCTCAACGTCTTTCTATGGTAATTTGTTCAAGATTCTAGTAGCATTTGATTGTGAATTTGGTAATTGGATAACATATTTAAAAGAGTAATTCATTAAGTTTGATATCAACCTTTCGTTATAATGTATTTAATTGTGGATGATGTTATGTTTTGGCTCATTTATTATGTTAAACAACTCTAACTATCTGAGCTGTACGCACTTTAATTACGCTTATAGAGTGGGTATGAGGTTAGTAGAGTTTTAAATTAAATGCAGCAGGATTTATGTGAAGAGAGGGTAGGAAAATATTTATTAAAACCCAACATATGCATACCCAGACAGGATTCGAACTAAAACCAACCCAACACTGGAATATCAGATTGTATGATCTATACATTTACTCAGTGTGACCATTGGTGATAATTTCATAACTTTATTTTTAGTAGCTAAATTATAAACTCGTATATTACAACGGATCTTCTTCCTCTGGAACAATACTTGGGAGGAACTGAATCATACTCATTTCTACTTCCCTCCTACCCGCTTTGGTGGCGTAGTTGCCAAACGCGCTAGTCGTGTTGAGCTCGACTGCTGAGGACGGGGAGATCAAGGTTCGAATCTCGGTCGGGTGAACTGGGGGTGGTTTTTCATAAATGGTTTTCCACTCTCCCTCCACGCAAATACGGGTTCATTTCCTCTAATTCAACCTTCCAAATTCCTAATCCATTAGCGTAATTAGTACTTAAAGCGTTTAACCCGAACGGGTAGTAAGACGTGGTGCTAAATAATAAATAATAATACTTCCCTCCTAATATGCAAATACTAAATGTTGCCCCTGCTATAAATAAAAATAGGTTAATCAGAGGACATGCCAAAAGCAAAGTTACCCCATGATAATGGTCATGTCAGAGACAATCTTAAAATGTTTATTATTATATGAACATTTTCAGAAATATATAAATCAAAACGTGTTTTTAAACAGGCTATGCTATCGGGAATTAAAAAATTGCTCACTGAGTCTTACTATTTTCCTGGCAAATTCAAAAATCAGAATTTAAAAAGTAGAGTTTTAAAGAAATGTATCTACATTTGGGAGAAGAAAGTTTGAAAAATGATTTAGTAAAAATCAGCATCGATACACCCAATTAGAAATTGAATCCCCTTCATTTGTCATTGGCAGTTCATTCTATTGCCAAAGGATTAGAGGATTAGAGCTCTAAAGTAAGTATTAATATTTTGAGTGTATTAAATGTTATACTTTTTAAATATTTGCCACGAACTTCGTAATATTTACTTTTGAGTTTATTGTCCCACTTCAAAAAACTATATTGACAATTATATTTTAGAGAAAATTAAACAAAATACAGACACTCAACTATTACCCTATTTGCTTATTAAAAATTGTGTTATGATTTTAAAGATTGCCCCATTTAATACATTTAATAGCTATAAAACTGTAAAATGTAGTATCTTTATTCACAGTAATTTTCATCGGACCCATTTCCCTTTATTGTCTTGTATGGCCAAGTGTTAACTAACAAATAGATATTCAACGAATTGTGGCATGAAAATATAAATGTTACACAGTTCCCAACGTCTACAACGGATATTATTCTAGTCAACTTGATAGAGTTTATGTGACATTATGTAAAATTTATACAATTTTGTTTATATAAAAATATAAATGTTGATATTCTTTACAATATAAATTATATAATATATTAGATTAATATATGAAAATAACCTTACACTCTGAGCATATTGTTGATAGTAATATAGTTTCTTTATGAAATTGTATCAACCAGATTAATTGATAAATATCAATTCATAGGAATGAATAAACATTCTGTAAAATAACACGTTATTTGAATTGATTTCTCAACTCAAAGTAATAGTGTTTTAATAAGATTTGTGATACTGTAGAATGTTTCTGCCTAACATGTACATATTTCATAAAATTTGTGGAATATATTTTGTTAGGTACTTTTTATTTCCCGAGAAATTTAAATAATCCAAAGTTATAATATATATATATATATATATGTGTGTGTGTGTGTGTGTGTGTGTATAGATGCTTATACATACATGATGTATATAATTTAATTATATATATATATATATATATGCTTATACGTACAGGATGTATATAATTTATAAATATAATATTTATTATTAGAAAATACTGGATTTATATTTGTTCTTCGGTAGTTGTGAATTTATTTAACTGTCTAACTCTTTTTAAGACGTTACTTGGCATGTTGTATCTAGCGTTTTCATATTTTTATTTTTATTTGTGTCGCTTCTAAATTTTACTCTTATAATACAGGTATATAATTTATTTTTTATTTCATATTGCTTCATACCATGTTCAATTATTAAATGGAAATAACTCACGTAACAATATAATAAATATATTTTACTCTACATATGGATGGAGTTCAAACAAAGGTATTGTTCATTTGAATAAAAGAAATTATTTTTCAAAGTTTTCCTATAGTGAGCACAACCTTAAAAACTTAACGACATAATAAAATATTATTGAAATTTTCAAGTGCTTTCCCATGAATACATCTAGAATTTTCTTACATGAATAAACCAACAAAACGACTAATGGATTTGATATTCTTTGATTTCCATTGTTGAACATTTAACTGCTATATGAGCTTGAGGTTCTCTACCAACTTATATAAAAATGTTTTTTTATATATTTAGAAATATACAAATTAAAACTATTATACTTTGAATTCTATATAATTTAACAGTAGGGTTTAAAAACAGGAACACACATTTTAATATATACATTTATATGACTTACTAGGGGATCGTTGCAGTGATTTATGCAGAATATTGAACTAAAATGTATTATAAACTTTATATTGGGAAATGTTTTATATAGTTTTTCCTCACTCGACTTTCTAGTCAAAAGCTTACTCGTGAAAGACCATCAACATTACATAGATATTTAGCTTTCATTGATTAATTTGATTCAATAAGTATTTGTTTATTATTTTACCTCTTCAGGCCATGATGAGAAGTTTAAAGCGATCCCACTCCCAGCTCTCTATTTGTTGCGCCAAAACAATCAATTAAAAACCTCGGTATTATTTTTAACCAAAGAGAAATGTATTATTTAGCGAACTACAACTACACAAAACATGGTTTCCATGGTGATGTAAACAAAGAATTATTGTACAAATGAGAGAAAGCTCACACAGAAAGAAAAAATTGTAAACTCGCTAAGAAATTTTGTTTTTTATCCAATATTTTTGCCGACATCCCAGACTCATAGCCTTTATAATGTTTGAATTTTTGTCAAAATATGTTCAGCCCATCTTCCTTAATTTAAAATATATGAAAAGAGCTTATCAAAATTTACATAAAAGCAGAGGCAAATATTTAAAGACAAAGAGGAGGAGGAGGATAAAAATCAATGCTATATATAAATATATATATATATATATATATATATATATATCGTAATATCCTCGGTTGGTTTGATAAATATAAAAATAATGCTCTTAATCTTTTTATATTTTACACCATCCCCCGAAAGTAAGACTTGAGTTGGTATTATTTGTAACCAGAGATAAATATATATACACTCTTGCACAAATAAGATTTTCCATGATGATGTAAACAAATAATGAAAAGTTGAAAATTCTTGGTGAAACTCATCTTTATTTGGAAACTACTATTTTAACCGACATCCTGGACACCATTACCTTTAAAATGAGAGGTCATTTGTTAAAATCTGTTCAGTCATTTTCTCGTAATTTTTGTTACCGGAAATGGGCTTATCAAATTGGATAATTATATAATATATGATAGAGAGGGTGATAAAATGAAAATGAGAGTGTAAGTGCATAATGTGTGATCGTGTGTGTATGGGTGAATGTGAAAATGAGAGTTTTAATGTGAGAGAGTGAGTGTAAGAGACTTAGAATGAGCAATTAATAGAGATCGAGTGAATGTGAGCTATTGATTGTGAGATTATGTGTATGGGAGAAAAAATACCGTTAGAAGAGGAAGAGAGAGTGTGTATGTGTGTGTGAGAGAGAGAGAGAGAAAGAGAAAGTGAGAAATAGTATGTGAGAGAGAGAGTGAAAGAGATATATGTGATGGTGAATGCATGATTAAGTGTCTGAGCAAATATGTGTGTGTGAGAAAAAGAGAGTGTACAATTTTGGATAAAATAGTGTGTGAAAGAGAGAGAAAATGTAAAAGCATGTGAAAGAGAGTTTGAGAGAGGAAGTCATAGAAGGCGAGATTAGTTTATAGAAATAATTAGAGTTAGAGAGAATTATAGAGTTCAAGAAAGAATGTTTGATATAAAGTTAAAGAGAGAAATTGATAGCGTGAGTTTGAGATATAAAGAGTGCAATATAAGGAGTGAGAGTCTCTTAGAGAGATTGAGATAGCAAGAATGAGATGAATTTAGAGAGAGTTTTAAAAAGAAGGTGTTTGAAAAAGAAGGTGTTAGTGAGAAATGAAGTTTGAGAGAAAGAGAACCATTATTTGTGAGAGAGTGTTTAAGAAATAGAACGTTTGAGAGAGAGAGAGAGAGAGAGAGAGAGGGAGAACGATCGTTTAAAGAGATCGAGGGAATGTGAGCAAGTAAATGTGAGAGTATATGTATGTGTTAGAGAATGAAATACTGGGATGAGAGGGAAAGAGAGTGTGTGTGTGTGAAAGAGAGAGAGAGAAAGAGAGAGAGGAGAGAGAATGTCTGTGAGAGAAAGAGTGTGAGAGAGAGAGAGTGTGTAAGAGCGAGAAAAATAATATGTGAGAGAGAATTCATGAGAAAATGGGTGTGTGATAAAGATAAAGTGTAAAATTTTGGGAAGGATTTTGTGTGAAATAAAGAGAAAACGTGAGGGCGTATGTTAGAAAGTTTGGGAGAGAAAAGAGAAAATTATAGAGTGAGAGAGTTAGAGAAAGAGTTTAATAGAAAGGTTGTTTGAGAGAAAGAGTTAGGGAGATAACTTGAAAGAGTGAGTTTGAGAGAAAGAGAAATTGAGAGATAGTTTGAGAAAGAGAGTTTGAGCTAGAGAGAGTGAATGGAGAGGAAGATTAGAGATAGTGATTTAGAGAGCGTTTGAAATAGAGTGAGATTGGGATTAGAGAGAGTGATTTAGAGAGCGTTTGAAACAGAGTGAGATTGGGATTAGAGAGAGTGATTTAGAGAGCGTTTGAAAGAACGAGTTTTAGATAAAGGGAGTTTGAAAAAGAGGGAGTTTAAGGAAGAGTTTTGGGATAGAGACCGTTTGAGAGAGAGAGCGTTGCTGAGTGAGCATCCAAGAGATAGAACGTTTTAGAGAAAAAGCGTTTGAGAAAGATAGTGTGTGAGAGCGTGAGAAAGTATGTTAGATAGAAAGAGGTAATGTGAAAATATAAATGTGGTACACAAAACTATCCGATACTTTGAAATATCATTACCTCAAAATTAAGTATCAACATGAAAACATAGCCGAACTTATTATATTTGTAAGAATGTGAGAAGATAGAGAGGATACAAAAAACGTTACTTTTAAATATATAGCCATAAATCAAGTGGTAAAATGAAAACATAACTTAACTTATGTATTGGAATTGTGTTACTATTTGCTAAAATGAACATCAAAAACAATCTATACTTATAAAATAACATGTCCTGACTGACTGACTGACTGACTGATTCATCATCGCCGAGCGCAAACTATCAAGGCTACAAGCATGAAATTCGGACTGTATATTCATTTTGTTATGTAGGCACCCACTAAGAAAGGATTTTAGAAAATTCCACTCCAAAGGGGTCAAAAGAGGGGATGATAATATGTATGAAAGTCCGTCATTTTGAAAGTTACATAAACAAAATTTTCTATTTCGGTTATTGACGTAAAACAAATAAATACGTGTTTCAGGAATTTTGGAAATTTTATTTAATAAGGGATGAAAAGGGGGGTGAAAGTTTGTATCGGACTCGCATTATTTTTGATCTGAGGTCAAGTTATGGTCATCAACGTAACGTAATATTTTAAATTAATCTGTAAATACATATGTATATTTTCGTATTTGTATATAATCAACTTCCACGCGAGCAAAGCCGCGGGCAACAGCTATCTAGTTATTAAATAAAAATGAACGCCTTAACTCATGCTTAGATAGTTAAAATGGCTTTTTTTAAACATTTTTCATCATGGTTTTATCGTGTTTTAGCTTTTAATACATATCTAAATATATATAAACAACATTTTATCATGCGTGAAACAAAACGTAGACAACATTTCCACGAATTTAACAACTAAACTTTTTAATTCTCGAATAATGCTCAATATGATTGATTTAACTGTGAATTAAAAATAACAACATTCCAATAAGGAATAGAATGTTTTCCCAGTTTATAAATCTCAATATTTAGATGTGCTATGACCAACACCCAAAGAAAAATATCCATCTAAAGAAAAAATTGTGATGTGTTAAATAATAATATAATAATTATTATTATTGTTTAGACAAAGAGTTATATATTTTTCAGAGATTTACAGCCATGCAGCAAAATAACGGTTTCCATGGTGACTAAATAAAGAATTAAAAACTGAAAATTCTCTGCTAAAATCAGGTTTACGTGGAAAACTACTATTTTTCCAGACATATTCGACTCCTAACCGTTAAAATGAAAGGTCGTTTTTCAAAATCCGTTTAGTCATTTCCTCGTAATTTCTATTACCGTAAACGTGCTTATCAAATTATATATTAGAAGATAACTTAATATTAATGTTCGCACTATCAGCAGAATCACTCTCGATAAAAAAAAATGGATTGGCGGTGATGAATAGTTCGAGGATTAAACTTCGGAAGAGTGAATTCCCAATATAATCTTTCATTGTGGTATTTCCATACCTCTCCACATCTTCGTGCTAGCGCTGGTGCATTTCCTCTATATAATTTATCTCATTCCTACCCAGTTAATTAAGTCAGTAATAGCCTTTGTGTCAAACGTAACAATTTAAAATACTATTAAATTCCCGTTGAGGTTTAGATAAAATATGTTAAATTTATTTAGGCAAACATGATCATTGTGTTTCCCGACTGGTCTGGCCTATTTATATTGAGTTACAGTGATGGGATTAATATTATGATGTTTGATATCTTCTTATTTATAATTCTAATTTATTACATTGGGGAATATTTTGTTTTTCTTATTAGTCCATTGTATTTTTCTTATAAAACGTGTAATACAATCCATTACTATTAAATCTAGGTTATTTTACAGTGCAAAATAAATATATTATTTTGCACGATAAGTAAATATTTAACGTTTTGCAAGCCCTTACATTGTGCGTAATTATTAGTTTGAGTGTAATTATAGTGTTCTGTTCACCAAGTGTTACTACCCATTAGGTATACCATAATTTACATTAGTAGACTAGGGATGAGGAAGGTAGAATTTAAAGAAAATACCCACATTTGCGTGGAGATAGTGTAGATGGTCATTTAGGTAAAAGCAACTTCAGCACACATGATCATGACCATAGCTCCGATAGCCTCGTTTCTACACCTTAGATCTTTCTATCCCTAGTTCAAGGAGTGTAGTGTTAGAGTAGTTTTATTGGTGAAATTCACTTGGTAAGATGGTCTGCAGTCATTTAATCAATACATGAAATTAGAGAGTGAATGAAGCCTTAGTAGTGTATTAACGATTGACTCAACAATAAAAAAAATATCAAATAGCACTACACTAGAACTCTCGGACAACACTCAGAACTGTTGTTGAAAACTGCTATGTGTGTCTCATTTTTTTTTTATCCCGTTTTACTTCCCGTTCAAGCTATTCACATTTACCTATACTAATAAACTAGGGATGAGTAAAATAGAATTTAGAGCAAATGTACTCACATGTGCATATATTAAGGGAGAGTGAGTGTAAAACATTCTAAGAAAACTGTTTTCAATACACCCAGTCGTTATTCCAAATCAGACACCCCGTCACCGGAAAACTGGACATTAATTCAGCTTGTGGATATCTCTAGTATTAACGATCAAGATGCTCTATAGTGTATTGGTACCGAATGTACAAGACATCTCAATTTTATTTGCGTCGTTGTTCTTCCGAGCGTTCAAATCCTTGGTTGAGCTTAGTTTGTGAGTGACTTATGAATAATTCATTGAACATGGAATAAAATACTCTTGCTGTCTAATGTAACCTGCTGTAACGACTGATGAAGCCAGTATTTTCTTGCATAAATGGTGAGAGGGGGGTTATGGTCGTGGGAGGTGGGGTAACACTTCGCCAGGTCCCAAATCTAATGCAATGTCTAACTTTAATATCCAGTATTAGCTGTGTGTGTTTGAGTTTTGGAGTGAAATATGTGTGTGTTTTGGAATCCTAATCGAGTTTCAAACTCTTTCATTTCTTCAAACTTGATGGAGTGAATTTTCGTAACCAAGTATGCAAATTTAGGGTGCTGCAGGGGGATAATAAAGTATTTTATATAAGATTTAAAATAGTTTATTAGTTAAGTAAAGATTCCAAAAGTTTTAAAAGGTGAATTTAGGTTAAGTAGATGTGCATGTATATTTTAGAATTATAATACATAATTGTGCGGTTAGGATATAATCAATTACTTTATATTTCAATTCTCAAAACTTTTCTTTATTGTTAAAAAAACATTACCTATTACTACATTGGTTTACAAACCAAAATATTAGTATTAAGATATGCACTGATTTGTATTTATATATATAAGGTTGGATAGAATTAGCTCAAGTAGGAAATAGGTGGCCTTCTTTTGTAAGTACAGCAATTAACTTTAATAGCTTCTAATGCCATAGAGTATGTAAGGTACGCCTTCTCCATTTATATAATATATACTTTCCATGTAGATAATATTATATATATATGGAGAAGGCGTATATTACGTATACATTCATATATTTACTATATTATATATAATATATAATATGAAGAAGGGGTATCTTACGTACTCTATGGCATTAGTAACTCTTTAAGTTTGATTCACTTGCAAAATAAGGCCACCTATATAGGTTATATATTGTTTATATGTAATAATATATATGATATATATATATATTTATATATATATATATATATATGAAAAAACCACTCACCCACTCATCATCATATCTACCCTTGCCCCGGGCCAGGAAACTTTAAATTTTGCATGAAGATTCCTTTTGGGCCATAGACAAGATATGACAGGGTTTTGCGAAATTTGACCTCAAAGGAGATAAAAAAGGAGGTTGAAAGTTTGCAAAATTCAGTGATTTTATTTTGAACTAATAGACAATAGAATTTAAGAATTTAAGGTTCCTATCAAAATAAGGCATTTTTGTGGGTTCTTAAAGTTATTTTCCTAAGAGAGTGGGGAAGGCTAAGGCTGTGCGACCAACTGACTCAAAAATCACCGTATTTCCTCAAACACTGGGTCAAAAAACTTGAAAATTTGTTTGGAAGGAAAGTAGTAGGATTTACCCATAAACCAGAAAAAAAATATATGAATATTTCAAAATGGTGCTTTAGGAATTGGGGGCTTATAATTTTAATAAAATAAACGTTTTAAACCAGATATAAAATTAAAATATGTCAGACAGGTAGAGAGACAATTCCAGATAAACCAATAAATCTTAAAATTTGAAATTCGAAATCTCTAAAAGTGAATTGTAAAATAGGGTTTGGGTTTTTACAAATTTCAAAAACTAATAGTAAACAATTAATCCCCAGTGTGTTTGTAAACTTATATTTGGCAGGAAGTACAAAATACACCTCCTTTAAATTAAGGGCTGAAAATATCAAATTTTTAACTATGGCTTTGGGAAACAGAGAGGTATCAAGGGGAGTTCCCTTAACAACAAAAAATACACCTTTAAGTGTGTTATTTGGTTTAAATTTTGCGGGAAGGTGTAGCCACATACAGCCTAAATCATTTATAATTTGAAATTTCTAAGTAGACGTTGTTTAAATGCAAAGGGGTGGTTTACAATTTCCAAAACTAATAGAAACAAAAACTTTAAATGGGCAAGAAGTATAAGGAACACTCCAAATAACTATAAAAAAATCATATTTTAAATGGACCCAATACAAATTGGGGGAGGATAAAGAGTGGCTGAAAAAATGTAGGTGGGGGAGAAAATTTAGATTTTCTAGGATCGTACTTCAATAGCAAAAGGTGTGTAATGGCACATTCTAAGTTTAATTTTCCTCATAATTTAAGTTAAGACAAGGAAAGGCACAGCATCCAGTCCTCGGCCGTTAATTTATCACTCTAATAGAGTAAATCACATTTTACCAATGATAAATTTTTCTGTCATGCCAGGAATTGAACCCAGAATCCTTATCTCACTCGAAAGATACGCCACACTCTGAGCTAATGTGTCGGACTACTCTATTGCAAACTGTATATTGTGTGCCTCTTGTTTCATACGTGTGCAACACCTTGGATCAATCTGTAACACGTTTGTTTAGTTGTGCTATAAGCCCTCCTTCTGACACCTAAGATCAGTTGGTATCATGTATGTCCACTAAGCTAATAGTCTCAGGTTCGATTCTCAGCATGGCCGAAAAATTTACCAATGATTAAATGTGGGTTTTAACTTTAACAGTGAAGAATTAACGGACGGGGTTGGATGTTGTGTTTGTTTTAATTTAAGTAAGTATATAAGTTCTGCTGATATAATCAGTCGGTTCAAATATTGTATGTTACATACTTCAAATAAATAAATAAAAAGTTATATTCCCAGCGTAACAAAAATAAGTTATTATTCCTAAGCTAACAACCTAGAGGTTGATTTGATGTGACTTCTATCCATCCAGCGCTGGGTATAAACTCTACCCTTCGGCTGGTTAGTGCATTTCGCACTATCGTATCGGGTGCCGAGGTGGACACTTTACTCTAATACCACTAAGGTCAACTAAAAAACTTATCGTATCTTAAATTCGGGCTTCCCTTTGGACATTGATAAATAAATGACCTAGGGTCTGGATGTTGCTTGTTCAATAACTAATTTAGTTTTCAAATGATCTGCTGATCTAATAAGTTGGTTCAGAAAATGCACTCTAAATACCCCAAGTAAAATAGAAGTAGCTGATGGTTTTGCTTATTTCCATAACTAAGCAGTAGAAGATGTCAATTATTTTACGCTTCCATCTTGTTTTTCCGTATGTAATCACTCTCTGAAGAGTAACTGATTGAATTCGTATGAGCCCCATATAAATAGTACCTATATTCTTTCGGTATTTTTCAAGAATCATACCCACTGAGGGCGTGACGCCAACCTCTTTTTTTCCTCATATAAGCGTTGACAGTTTCAGGAGAAGGATGAGCGGAACAAATATCTGGCATGAAATGCACACACAGACCATTCATTGTATGAAAGTGAGAAAAATCTTGCCCCATTTCACTTGAGACCTCGTTCATCCCTGTTAGTCTTTTGTCTGATGTCAAGTGCTAAGGGTAAGAGGTTGACATGGAGAGGTTAAGAAGTGTGTTTGAGACACTCGCAATATATGGGGGGCGTGGTTACGACAGCAACCATCCACCGACAGCAGTATCATCTTCTTTTTTCCTTCACTGTACACAATGTATGGAAACTATTCTATCTTTATAGAGATCACTATTCCGATTATATTAACTTTTATTATGTTTCTCTATTTAGCTATAAAACATCTTAATCAGTCAAATTTATTCGCACCCTCTTGTAACCTTCATCACTCCACATTGCGACATCACATTCTAATAGGCATATTTAAATAATATAAGTCTTTTTATTTAAGAGTACATTTTTACCCGCCTCGGTGGCGTTGTTAGCTAACGCGCTAGTCATGTTAAGCTAGACTGCTGAGGACGGGGAAATCGAGGTTCAAATTTCGCTCGGGTGAACTGGTGGTGGCTTTACCTAAATGATTTTCCACCATCCCTCCACGCAAATGCGGGTTCAATTCTCTATATTTAACCTTCATAATTCCTAACTCACTAGCGTAATTAATACTTAAGCGTATCACCAGAACGGTTAGTAAGACGTGGCGCTAAATAAAAAAATCAGGGTACATTTTACTACACTCTGAACGTGGCTGATAAAATACTTGTGTCAAAACAAAAACACACTCATTGGTGGCATGCAGACTAGGGCATCAACATCAGCTGTATTTTTTTTAGTTGCTTTCCAATTCGCTTTACACGCAAATGCAGTTAAAATTCTTCTAAATGCTGCCTTCTTCATCCAATTATATAAGTGCTAATATTTGGATATCTAGGATGGGTAGTGAGAAGCGAAATAAGGACAGAAAACAACAAGATATTTCTTTTCCGGGTTCTCAAATACTTTCAATATATTTGTTAGTATTAAAAAGTAGAGTAATAAAGTGGTGTAGCAATTGTGACGTATTTTAAATTAATTTTTTACTTATCTTGACTCAATATTTATGCGGGTTGTTCATATAATCAAATTAATGGGGTATTGATGAGGAGGGTACGACTTAGAGGAAATGTAATAGCATTTTTGTAGAGAGGAAGTGGAAAATAATAAAAGATCCTCAGTACACTGGTATTGGATTGAAAGCATGACCTCCACATCACCAGCAAGGTAAACCAGACGAAGTGAACGTCTTGACTCACGTGTCCACCAACTCTTATTTCAAATATCGGTTATGATTAGAACACCAGTGAAAGTAAAGGTATTAATGTAGTAACAAACAATCCGCTTTGGTGATCGTATGTATCTAAGTAATCTCTCTCGTTATAGACTGGACCGCCGTTGGCGGAGGAGGTTGGGCTTCAAATTTTATTTTAGCACTATCTCTTACTACCCGTTCGGCTTATACGCATATATACCAATTACACCTATATTCTAGAAACTAGAAAGGCTGAGTTTAAAAGTAAGTTTACCCTCATTTGCTTGAAGGGAGAGTAGAAAACTATTTAGGAAAAACCACCCGACTGGGATCTCTTCGTATTCAGTGATCTATTCTGTTGTGAGCGTAAAATCTTAGACCATGTGGCCATCGAAGTGGGTGTTTGAATTTATTTTTTTATTATTATTTAGTACGACGTCTTATTACCCATTTGGGTTGTGCGCATAAGTACTAACTACGCTAATGAGGGAGGGAGAATGGAAAACCATTTAGGAAAAGTCATCCTATGTTCACCTGACCGAGATTCGAACCTCTATCCTACCATCCTAGGCAGTCTATCTCAATACGATACCAGCACCTTAGCTAACTACGCCGCCAAGGTGGGTGTTCGAATTACTTGGGGGTGGTTTGCTACCAAATGGTTTCCTACATTCCTTCCATGCAAGAGTAGGTAGATTTTACCTTACTCACTCCTACTTACCACATTAAAATAATTATTATATATGGGTGACCTGGCGGTCTAGGGGTAAGGTGTCAGTCAGACTTCTGTGCTGGGGTCCGGGGTTCAATCCTTGGTCCCGGCACAGATTTATCTGATTACCAAACCCTCTTTCACCTCTGACAAGACATCTTGTAAATGTGGGGAATGCCAGGACTCCAACGTGGTTCGGATCCCACGTTAAACTGTTGGTCCTCCATTTCATCTCACAATCACCCTACCATTACACACCAAACGGGTAGTAAGACGCGGTGCTAATAATAATAATATTATTATACAAGCGTATAGCCCGAATGAGTAGAAAAACGTGGTGGGAGAAAAAAACTACAAACACTACTTTTTAAACCTTAGTTGTGGCCCACATTGCTCAATTCCAAACACGACCGTAATTCTAGAGCATAAAATCCCGCTCTACGAGCCTCCGTTAATTGCTACGTATGCCTTGTTTGTCAAAAGTAATTCAAATACTCATTTAACAACGTAATTGCATAAGTAAACGATGTGGTGGGTGCTTGGATCCTCCGTGCCGTAATGAGATGAGGGAGACGTTATTACAATGGCAAAACGAAGTAGTTACTTCGAGGATTTAATTTATAGAGCTTGCGAAGAGTGGATAGCAAAAGAGAGTGCACGATAGAGCAGGACATTGAGAAATGAGAGGCAAAAAAGGAAACTTGCAAAAGAGAGATAAAAAATGACATGACTGTTTTGATAAAGACGACTTTCTCTGTAGCCGAGGATTTAATGACAAGTTAAGTTTACCAGTCACAGAACGAGGTTATGGTTTGAATCTCAACCGGGTGTAGCTAGTTTTCTTTTTAGATAGTTTCTGTCAATCCCAGTGGCGGATTTAACATTTTTGCGCCCTTAGGCACAATTATATTATGCACCCCCTTCCCCCCATTTTTTTGTTGTTGTCAAGGGCTTTAGGAAGTTTCTGAGGAAAGAGGTGTTGGGTTTGGGAGGGGAGGGGGTTGAAGTTAATATTTGAGAAAATATTTCTACGAAAGATAATCAGGCATGTACATGCCCTACAGAAGCTTGAATTTACATTATGAAAGGAGACCGAAGTCAGTTACAAAGAGATTGCAAAATACAGATATTTAAAAAGAAATATTGTCGTTATGACTTTAACTTAAACTATTTAAATAATGTTATTCAATAATTTTTAAACGTAATAACTAAAATAAAATATTAAAATAAAATAAATGTATAACCGAAATGTGCCGCCCTCTAAAGCCACCACCACCTAGTGTGCCTATAGTGTAAATCCGCTTCTGGTCAATCCCTTTCTGCAAACTTAGGTACATTTAATCAAAATTCTACCTTCACCACCCCTACCTCATTGGCGTTGTCAAACTCTGTTGGCAGGAACGGACAGTAGGACGCATTTTGACAAAAGTGATAAAGCGTTAAAAGCTCTACTAAATATTTACTACGCATCTAAACTACATCATTCGTAGCCCAGTTTGTGGAAAGATTAGCCGGTGTGGCAGGATATATTTAGACTAGGACATTTTCAGGTAGTGGCTATTTGTCAATGTCGCCTGTCAATACCGCCCTTTTTGTATTTTTTAATCTCTTGGTCAACGCCGCTATGCAGTTCCTAGGAAATTTTTAGGTAGTAGTTCTTTGTTAATGCCGCCCTTAGGAATTGTGTGTGTGGACCAAAGTCAGACCTCAGAATAAATCAGAACTCATTTGTTAGTATATCTTTTGGATGTTTAATAATTTGAGTGCATATATATTGCATATATATTGTTAATGAAGTGTAATGTTAACTTAAGATATGGTTAAATTTAAGAGAAGGTTTATGCCTTAATTTCGCCATGTAAATAAAGACAACAATAATAATAATATGCTAGGTTAGGCTAGGTGTCAAATATTTAGGTATGCAACAGCTCAAACCAGTATTTAATATAGTCCCATCTTAATATTCAAAGGCTTTTGACATCATAATATGCTAATTCATTTTCTTTCTTTTTTCCTTTTTAAGATAGGATTAAAAAAATACTGATGTTGATGTACTGAAGGATTTGGAAAATAACTAAGGTGCGAGAGGTTTAATAAAGTTTAGTATGATTTTGGTAAGAAGAAAAGTAGAAGTTAGTTACTAAAGTTACTAATACAATGTTAATATATTTATACATAAAGTTATGTCATCTGCAGATGTTACTTTGATAGATATTATCAATACCTATCAAATCAAACAAGTAATATAAGAAAATATGATTAATGTTGGCCTCAAAGAAATATGTTTTGATTTTCTCTACTGTTATTCCAACAAAGATGAGGGTATAGCATTAATATCCTTGAACACTAATTTCCTACTCAACATTGAGATTATTAGTCCACTGTTGGGGGTCAAAAGAGATGCCGTTTCTTTGAGTGCGTGCCGATGCTGCACTAGAGTCTTTCTTTCTTTCAAATTAATAATATCCTGGACTTATGTTTTCCGCTTACACCAGTACTAATATACCTTTGACCAGGGGACACCCAAATGTGCTCGTCATACATCCTTTCCATGGAGGCTCTTTCCATCTCCCGATGAGATGAGATGGTGGTGATAGTGAGTATGAGGGTGTGGAATCAGTGGAAACACTAAAACCTAATTTAAGCATAATTAACCAAAACCCTGATGAATGTTGGGGTAATTCCCCTTTCGGGAAAAATACCCAATTTACCAACCAGGTATAGAACCCAGGAACCCTGGGCTCGTATCAAGGTGCAATGACCACTTCACCGCAAAAATGGAAAAAGTTAATCCTATATAGAAACACTAACAAGGACTTAATTTTATGGAAATTTTACGTTGATGTCATCCTTTACTCTTCTTTCAAATTGACAATTATATGTTCTTAAACGTAGGCATTTATAAATCCAAGCTGTGAACTGAAGTAACTTAATTTAATTTTGCATTCCGACAAGGAACAGTGGATGAGTAGATAATCTAATATAATCATTCAGTAAGTATAAAGTATATTGAGTGGTAAAACTTAATAGAACTTCAATCAAATCTAATACAATATTTATGAGGCTTAAATATCCAAGACCGGAATATA
Organism: Timema cristinae; assembly: GCA_039000515.1. NCBI lineage: Eukaryota > Metazoa > Arthropoda > Insecta > Phasmatodea > Timematidae > Timema > Timema cristinae. Next base: position 56,371,135 of record JBCFYV010011172.1, on the reverse strand, counting down.
TTATTCCTCTAGTTCCCTGTTATAGCTCAAACAACCTGCATTGAATTTATAACAGTTGATTTATTTCAATAAAACTAGTTGATAGTAATCAAAACTATTATAAAATAAAGGTTACTATTATGTAAAAAAGAAACATGAAATTTATATAATTGTATATTGATAAATAGTTAAAATATATATTAGGCCTTTTGTAAGAAAAAACTTTTAGAAAATGCAAACATATACTCTTCGTCCAGTGTTATTATATTTTAATAGTCTTATATAGGTTTGGATAAAATCTGTAAAAAGTAACTCCTGCAGATGATATGACTTAGTGTATGAATAAATTAAATAATATATAGTATATTGTATATCTTGCCCGATAATGCTTTGTCTGCCAATACTATTTTAGAAAATCTAAAAATCAAAATACAACATATTTGGATTAAAATACTAAGAAGGGTATATCATTCTCTTAAGGGGATATTTTAACCTTAAATCGACATTTTAAATTATTTCTTGATTTTTTGTTGTTGTATCTGATGAGGTTATATGCATATTTTCTAATAATACTAATGGGTTAAGGGTGAGGGCCAGTGGAAAACCATTAATGAAAAACCACTCTCAGTACAGTAAATCCAACCGGGGCTTGAACCCCGAACGTCTAGTATGCGGCGTCATGTCTATTGTAAGAGTGCTGCCTTAGGTTATACGGACACCAAAGCTGACTTCTGGAAATTGTTTTTAAACAAAGAAAAAATTAAATTTAACTAAGTTTAAGTAAGAGTAGGGTTTGGTTAGTTTGACGTTGGTTAATTCTAAAAATTTATTGGTTCGAACCTATCATGATTCCCCATGAAATTCCTATTCAAAACAATGGTAGAAAATAACCCTAAATTCAAATTTTAGAAGTAAATCTTTGGATTTTTCAATACCTATACATTGTTAATTTTCTAAAGTTTCATTTCAAATCTTAAATAACGATCTTTAGTAAATGCCAGGAATGTCAAATAAAGTTAGAGCTAATAACACACAGAAAAAGAGAAAATGGGGAATTACTCACCGGTGGCGAGCAGGTTTCGTAGAATATCAGCTGTGTTGGATCGGCTTTTACCTCTTCCGTGTGACAATGTAATCACTTTACAATTTGTTAGGTTAATTTTTATAGTTTTGTGTTAGATTTTTATATCTTTGTGTATGTGTGTTTAATAGATTATATATTAGTATACATAATTTATGTGTTTATATATATCATATTTTGAAGTTATTGATTTATTGTGTACCAGTTGCCTAAACACTCATAAAAATCGTTTATTCAAATTTTAGATAGTTTGAATTTTTCTAAATATCCCCTAGACTTCGAATCAATAAAAGGCTCTACTGTATTTAATTTTACTTTAACGCTATCTTACAGTTATAGAAAGTATTGTAATTGTAAATAAAATTCAACTCGAGATTTTGATGAATGTTGAAGTTTCATAACCCCCCTAATTCAAAAAAGTTGTTTTTGAATGTCCATCCTACTGTCTATTTGTCTGTCCATCTGTCTGCACCTCGGAGTAGAATCTAAACTATTTTACCATTCGGGCCAAAACTCGGTATCTAGGGTTTTCATAGGCTTGCCCAGAGGGGTTTTAAGAATTGGACATCCAATTCTAAATTTAAGGGTATATTACTTAAGGGTGAAAAGAGAAAAAAAATCTATTTTCTAAAAATCAGCTCGAATTATTTTGATTAAATTTAATTTCCAAGCATCAATCATCCCTATAAACAAAATGGCTACTCACATTTTTTCGGCAAAATGAGTCTAGCGGATCCGGTTTGATTCATAATTTCTCATTTTTATCATATCTCCGAAATTACTTGTGATATTAAATTACTTATCATACCAACCTATTTATAATACAAATATTATATTTGAAATATATTTTTATAAGATCAATAAATTTCGAGTTAAACGCAGATATATATATGTTTAACTTTTCGAACACTTAAGGTAAAAGGATTGCGACTGTAAAAAAACTCAAACCCAAGATGTCGATGGATTTCAACGTTTCATGGCTCCCCAAACCCTAAAAAGGGGTTTTTGCAATGTAATCTGTCTCTGTGTCTGTTTAACCTTAAAATTAATAGTAGTTTACTCTAGGGCGAAAAGAGAAAAATCGCTTTACTCATAAGGTTATCTAAATATTTTGATTAAAATTCTTATCAAGGCGTTGGATAAGCTTATAAACAAAATGTCTATTATTATTTTTCCTATGAAAATCAATTTAAGGTACTTTACAGAAGCGAAAATTTCCTATCTCCGCAATTATTTGAAATACTAAATAACTTATCATTGCAAAATTGTAGTACTGTTATAAATAAAAAACTTTTGTTAGAAATATAACTCTATATTACCAAGAGTTTCTGTGATATTGACAGATATATTAAAACCATTTTGTGAGCTTTAGTTATACAGAGATACTACTTAAATTTCAAGCCTATAATTATCTAATTTCATAAAGTAATTAGATAAGTAAGTCTCTCAAAATTATATGTTTTTATTTTCTTTAACCTCTTAGGGGAAATATGTCTATAGCAATAATTTATCTTTATAATTTTAGTCTCAATAGTCAATATTTACCTTTTATATTTGTCTAAAATAATTAATGAGGAATTTAATAAAAATGTGGTAGCCATAAAATGGGCAACACCTAATAAAATGTTGAAAATTCTAACCGCAAGGTAAAATTTTAATACGACCCTTGCGGACCTAATACAGATTTTTTTGTCCAAATATACTAGTGAGGACTTTAATTCTTTAGAAATAAAATCATAAAATTTAACTCCGAAAGACAAAAAGTGTTTAACGTAAGTGTAACGGAATTTTTGCTTGAGTTTGCTAGTGTATATTATTTAGTTTCACATATATTAGAGGTTTTGAGTAAATATCTCCATTTTTAAACAGTAGAGCAAAATATTCCATGTGGAGTTCCATAGTATTTATTTATTACTAGTAGGTCGTCGCAGCGATGGCTACAGATTACTGCACTTAAATGTATTTTAAACTTTTTATTAAGAAAGCATCTATATAATAAGCCCTCACCCACTTATTAGTTGAAAGTTTATTCGTCAAAGGCTATCGATTTTACTTATATATATAGACACGTTAAACTGTAGGTCCTTCATTTCATCTCACAATCACCCTAGCATTACACATTAGCGTAAGTGCGTATAACCCGAACGGGTAGTAAGACGCGGTGCTAATAATAATAATAATATTTTAAAAAGACAAATATTTTATTTACCAATCAATATACAACTATACATAAATCATGGTTTCCATAGTGATATGAACAAAGAATGATTGCACAGATGAACCACTGCCTACACAGAAGGAAAATATTCCAAATTTGCTAAGAAATGTGGGTTTTAGTTTTAGGACACTATTTTTACCAGCATCCCGATTCCCTAATATTTAAAATGAGTTTTCATTTGTCAAAATCTGTTCAGTCATTTCCTAGTAATTTCTATACTGGAAACGGGCTTATCAAAAGATATATATTAAGATAGAGAGAGAAATGTGATAAGGAAAATGAGAGTGTAAGTGTTTGAGTGTGTTTGTGTAAGTGTGTGGGTGAGTGTGAAAATGAGAATGTGAGTGTGAGAAAGTGAGTGTAAGAGACTGAGAATGAACCACTGAGAGAGATCAAGTGAGTGTGAGCGAGTGATAGTGAGAGTATGTGTATGTGTTAGAGAGAGAAATACTGGTAGAAGAGAAAAAGTGTATGTAGGAGGAGAGAGTGTGTGATAAAGAGAATATGAAAGGGAAAATACTTGATATAGTGTGTGTGTGTGTGGAGAGAGAGAGTGTGTGTGAGTGTTTGAGTGTATGTATGTATGTGTGTGTGTGTGTGTGTGTGTGTGTGTGTGTGTGTGTGTGTGTGTGTGTAAGAAAAATGTAAAATTTTGGGAGAGATATTGTGTGAAAGAGAGTTTGAGAAAGACAGAGGGAGAGATTAATTTAAAAACTAAAAATCAGACTGAGAGAGAGTTATAGAAATAGTCAAAGAGAGAAATTAAGAGAGCGAGTTTTAGAAAAAGTGTATTTTAGAGAGAGGGTGGGTTTGAGAGAGAGTAGGTTTAAGAGAAAGAGATTGAGAAAGGTAGAGAGCAATATAGGAAGATTGAGGTATAGGGAGTTTGGAGAGTGAGATTGATATAGAGAAAGAGTTTGAGATAACGGGAGTTTGACAGAGAGAGAGAGCATTTGAGAAAGCGCTAAACAGAATGAGAGTATAGTCAAATAATGTGAGAAAAAATGTGTGTTAAAGAGTGTATATAAGGGTAAAGAGTGTGTGATAGAGGGATAAAGTGGTGTGAGAGAGAGAGTGAAAAAATAATATATTAGAGAGAGAATTTTACAGAATGAGTATGTGTGTGTGTTTTTAGGTGTGTGTTGAGAGAGTGTGAGAGTGTGAGAGTGTGTTAGAGCGTGAGAAAGTCTGATAAAAAGAGGGAATGTTAAAATATGTATGTGGTACTCGAACATTACGGTACTTTGAAATATCATTCCCTCAAAATTAAGTATCAATATGGAAACATAATTGAACATACTATATTCGTAAGAAAGTGAGAAATAGATAAGGTACACCAAATATTACTTTTAAATATTTCTCAGAATCAAATGGTAAAATGAAAACGTAGCTTTACTTATGTATTTGGTTTGTGTTACTATTTGACAAAATGAACATCAAAATCATTATTTGAATAAAATTAACATCAAAAATTATTATTTAAAAAAAACACAAATTTCATACTTAGATAGTTAAAATGGTTATTTTTAAACATTATTAAAATACATTTCATCGTTTTTTGAGCTTATAATACATAACTTAACTTATTTAAACATCATTTTATCATACGCGAAACAAAAAAATAGAAAATATGTTCATGAACTTAAAAACTTAATCTTTTAATTTTTGAATTATTCTCAATATTATTGATTCAAATTTAAATTAACGCTAGCAACATTACAATAAAAAAATAAATGTTTCTCCAATTAGGAATCTCAATTTAGATGTGTTATGTATGACAGGCATCCAAAGAAAAATATTAATCCAAAGAGAAAATTGCTATGTGTTCGGGCCATTAAATAAAGATTGAGTTATTATTTTCAAGTCAAATACTTATATTTTTTTCATAGATTTACAGCCATGTAGCAAATAACAGTCTCCATGGTGATTAAACAAAGAATGAAAAACTGAAAATTATCTCTGAAAATCGGGTTTTCATGGAAAACTACTATTTTTCTTGAAATCCTGCACTCCTAACCGTTAACATGAGTGGTCGTTTGTCAAAATCTGTTCAGTCATTTCTTCGTAATTTATATTACCGGAAACGAGTTCATCAAATTATATATAAGATTTGTGTTTTGCGTTGATCCCATATGAGCTATCTTATTTTAATTACACTAATAAATCAGGGATAAAGAAGGTATAGCTCGTATCAAATATCAGAATTTATATGAAGAGAAAATTGGGAATCTATATAGATAAAACATACTCAATACACCCAGAATTTTAATACTGCCGTTTCAGACAAACTCAAATAAACAATCTTGTATATTTAGTCTACGTACTCACAGATGCGAGCTACGCATAATTGCGTGAAATAATACTTATAATAAAAATTCACCAAGATTTAAAAAAATATTAATTCAAATAAATTACCAACCATCAGGATTTGTAATTAAATGTTTTGTTTCGTTAATGTTATATTAAATATTTCATACATCGTTTTATAAAAAGTATTATTTTATATAATGTGCTTTTTAAAAAAAAGTCTTATATTAATGTTAAATTCAAATAAATGTGTAATTACATTTAATCTACTGAATCAAATAATATATATCTGTATTAAAGAACATAAATCCAAAATTTATATTTATTTACTTTGTATATAATGATACGAGATCTAATTCATTTATTTTTCTGAATGTAGAATTAAGTAATGGATATTGGGGTTTTATATACTACCTTTCTACTAATTGAGATTCTTACATTATTTAACACATTCAAGAGTCATTTTAATGTCATTCCTCCAAAAATAAATTTATAATATTTTTTTTTACCCCGCGTCTTACTAACTGTTCAGAATTCCTTAATAAAATAGAATACGTTTTATTTATCTTTCCTTTACGAGACTCGATTGGAAACAGCCTTAACAGAAACACTCCAGCTCGATAAAAGGGGGAAATGTTTCGATAATTGGTCAGTTTTACTTTACTTATAAAATAATATAAAAATATACATAGCACTCATCACAGTTGAATTGAAATCAAAATGCAAATCCATGTCGTGAAGAGCTCGAAGTATAGATTTTAAATGGAAGAAAATGTCAAGGGATGAGGGAAGTTTCTGAGTGCGGCTCATTTCTTAATAATGGGACAGAATGTGAAGAAAGATGGAAAATGGGTAGAGATAAACGAATAAAGACAATGCGAAAAGAAGGAGAGAAAGAGAGAGAGAAACGTGCAGCTTGTTACCATCGTGACGTCAGCAACTCAAACAATGGAGGCAATATTATGATATAGGTGGATGGAAACTGAATTGCAGCCCTCATGTCACGATAGATAGCCTTTCTGAAATCCATTGTATTTTAACTATTATTGTTTATGAGGGGAATTTTGTAACCTACGAAATAATCTACGAATGAGAGAATGCCCTTTAATAATGGAAGTAGATTATTAAAAAAAATGACATAATATAATTTCATTACCTTCATATCTGTACAGTACGTTTTATATCGTTATTCTTTCTTAGACACATGTTCCTGTGTTTCGTTGCATTTTAAACCCTTTATGTTGTATAATTGGACACCTTATCAAAAGAGTGACAAATGTGATACATTCAAATCTTAATATGTTTTATAAATTAAATACTATTATTTAGTGTGAAGCCTAGTTTAAGTGATTTTAAGGTGTTTATCTAGAACTGTACATTAATGTATTTCAATACTTTATAGACCTCAGATTTAATATCTCAGTGTTTTTCTTTATTATATCAAGAGAAATTATTGTAACAGTGAAATGAATTGATCTAGAGAAATGATGAATGTTAAGGTTGTATGTGAACAGTGAACACGTTCCCAAAATAAAAGTGGATTACACAATTCTGTCTGTCCCCATGAAGGTATATATGCCTGTCCTGTATGTCCCCATGAAGGTATATATGCCTGTCAGTCAGTTTGTCCCTGGCCACGGTTCCAAAACGGTTTGATGGATTTTCTTCAAACTTGATATTTAGATTTTATAGGACTACACTTCAAATACAAAAAATTACCCTAACCCTTCAATAGAAGTAGTTTAATTATGAAATGATTATATTTAATTCCAAATTTTTCGGAAATGGCTTAACTATTTTGTTCAAAATTCATTTCTCGATAGAATGGATATTAAAAATAAGAATAATTTAAATTGTTTATGGAGTAAAAACTCATTTATGGGCAGTTTATTGATGACTGATTTTTCAAAAACTTGAAATATTTTACAAATGGTTTCAATGATTTGGTTACTAATGGGTATCTTGGTAATGTTTGACATATCAAATAACATTATTTACTTGGTTTTGGGGTAAAAAGATCATTAATGTGTATTTTATAGTTGACTAGTTTTTCAAAAACCTTAAATATTTTACAAATGTCTTTAACAATTTGTTTACAAATGAATTTCTTTGTGGTGTTTGACATAATAAAAAACACTGTATACTATATTTTGGGGCAAAATTCATTTATGGGTAGTTTTAAGATGACTGATTTTTCAAAAACTACAAATATTTGACTAATGATTCAAACGGTTAGTTTACAAATCGGTATCTTGGGCGTGGTTAACATGACAAATAGCAATCTATTTTATTTACTCTACCTTACTAAGCTTTATCCCTGGGATTAATGAATTATTTACCCACCTCGGTGACGTAGTTAGCTAACGTGCTAGTTTCGTGTTAAGCTAGACTGCTAAGGACGGGGAGATCAAGGTTCGAATCTCGGCAGGATGAACTAGGGGCTGTTTATCCTAAATGGCTTTCCACTTTTCTTCCACGCACATTTGGGTTCATTTCCTCTAAATTCAACATTCCCAAGTCCTAACCCATTAGTGTAATTAGTACATAAGCATGTAACACGAATGGGTAGTAAGAAGTGGTGCTAAATTTAAAAAAGTAACTAATAAATTAATAATCCTAGAGATAAACATAAAAGTACAAATTACATTCAATGATTTATAACTTAATTTACCTTGATAGGTGGAAATATGTCTTTTAATGATTATATAATCTATACTTATAAAATAACATGTCCTGACTGACTGACTGACTGATTCATCATCGCCGAGCGCAAACTATCAAGGCTACAAGCATGAAATTTGGACTGTATATTCATTTTGTTATGTAGGCACCCACTAAGAAAGGATTTTAGAAAATTCCACCCCAAAGGGGTCAAAAAAGGGAATGATAATATGTATGAAAGTCCGTCATTTTGAAAGTTACATAAACAAAATTTTGTATTTCGGTTATTGACGTAAAACAAATAAATACGTGTTAATATGAATATAAATACAAATAAATACGCGTTTCAGGAATTTTGGAAATTTTATTTAATAAGGGATGAAAAAGGGGGTGAAAGTTTGTATCGGATTTGCATTATTTTTGATCTGAGGTCAAGTTATGGTCATCAACGTAACGTAATATTTTAAATTAATCTGTAAATACATATGTATATTTTCGTATTTGTATATAATAAACTTCCACGTGAGCAAAGTCGCGGGCAACAGCTATCGAGTGGTCTATATTATGACCTTCACTATAGTCTAACCGGTCAAGGTAATCTGCAGGTATAGTACTATAAAGCCTATCATAATAGGCCTATTCTTGTGTGAAGGAAAGTTAAGGAAATTCAAACTTTTTTTGTGACCAAAAGTGATACAATTTTTACAATATAGTTAGTATAATTTTAAAGGTATTGATACTATTTATTAAAGGTAGAATCTGAGGATCTCATGACTATACTTATGAATATATGAATGTAGTTTTTGTATCTTTCGTAACTGTGAGATAAAGTTATTCCTACCAGAATCCTACAATAGATCACCCACCAGAGCCAATTTGTGTACCATCCCTAGTGTGTTTGTCAGTTGGTACAAACAAACAATCTCGTTACATCTTGGCAAACAGAGTATTTCGTGGAGACAATCATCTGTTTAACGACAGGTCTCTCAAACAAACATTTATACCTCACCGTCACGGTCACATCTTTTATTCCTACCATGTTTTCGATAACAAGCACAGCAAAATATGCTTCAAAAATAAACTTGGCAAAATATATTTCACACATGTTCTAATATTTGTATTTTTTGTGTTTGCTGCCTTAAACCTAATTTGTTACCAGAAACCTACACTATAGTAGTACTTTGGTATAAAACATGAATCCCACTAACACCATATTAAAGTAGAAATAATAATAAAAATAATAATAATAATAATTATTATTATTATTAATTATTATTATTATTATTATTATTATTATTATTATTATTATTATTATTATTATTAGCACCGCGTCATACTACCCGTTCGGGTTATACGCACTTACACTAATGTGTAATGGTAGGGTGATTGTGAGATGAAATGGAGAACCTAGAGTTTAACGTGGAATCCGAACCACGGTGGAGGCCTGGTATTCCCCACAATCACAAGATGACTTGTCAGAGGTGAAGGAAGGGTTTGGTAATCAGATAAATTTGTGCCGGCACCAAGGATTGAACCCCGGACCCCAGCACAGAAGTCCGACACCTTACCCGTAGACCGCCAGGTCACCTTTAAAGTAGGAATGACCATACAAATCTCTGTGTAGAATCTAATTAATACAAAAACTGCTCTATGCAGTACTTTGTTTTATTAAGAAATTAAAAAATTTCTCCGGGAAAAGATTAAAGGCTCGCTTAGCCCAAACGAAAGGGATGACTTTTATTAATTACTATAATGGTCGACAGTAACATATATTTTGCTTAATTTTTAATCTAAATAATGAATTTTACTACGCAGCCAACATAGTTCTAATTTCTACTAACACAAATAAACTTAAGCTCACTCTTAACTGCCAATCACTATGTCTAAAGCTAGATTTAATTTGTCTGAATTTTCTTAAATTTTATAAACAGGCAAACTACCTTGGCACTAAACCCCAAATATATAATTACAGTCAGCCCTAAGGATCAAACAATAACGAATCTAGAATTAAGTTTTTTGATGGGAAGAAAGGAAGGAGGAATTAAAACGCTTAATCACACGTTTAAAGATGTTGTGTCAAACGTTATATTGCAGTTCTTAAATTAACAAGTCGATGCCATTTGTGCACCTCAAACACAATATCTTGGGCGACTCTATCACTCAATAGTATTATTTTTGTTGAATTGAGTTTAAATATAAATCATTCATATTTTATAACTGAATTTTAGAAATCTCTTATATTGCATTTACTGTATTGAAAAGGTGAATTTTAATTCTAATAAATGTAGAATTAGTTATGAATTTCCTTAGCTTGGGAGAAGTGGGGAGGGGTCAAAGTCCTAAAAATATTTTAAACACGTCTTCCATCCTCATTCGCACGAATGGTGTGAAACCTGTATTTTAAATGTTTGAAATATTTTTCAGGATCAATGTTTAATGCTCTCACGATTCTAACACGTGATTAGAGCTATCAGCAATGACGTCATGACGAGAGCCGCATGGCTTCTACTCATTGGCTTCCTCCTGCTTCAGGTCCACTGTGCGCTAAGAAAAAGTAAGTGGAACCAAATTATTTACAGGGCTGTTTTCAATTCAATTAAATATATCAGTTATATTCATGCCTTTGATAACATTTTCAATATTTTGAATAGGTTTTTGAGGCAATCATTTTAAAGAAACATATTAAATCAACATACTAATTACAAACTAACTTAACCTGTGACAGGATCCTAACTCTACACATCCAGTTTTAGCCTCCAGAAAAATACTAATTGAATAGGAGGATGAATCCATTTACAAATAGGACATATATATAGTGTATATGTTAACACCACCAGGAAAGGAACCAGGTTGCTATAAATCTAGTCAACCATTCTAACCAGCTACCCTCTTATACGAACAGCCACATTATAGCTATTAAAAACCACAATATATATTTACACCTATATTTTTGTAAAAGTAATATAATAAATGTATAAGATCAGTCGCAAAATTTGAAAGCTGAAATTTTGCTATCAAGAATGTATACTCAATTTACACTGATAGTTACAGTCCAATAACAACAAGATTATTTGTTATAATCTCTATAATATTAACACTCGTCAAGGAAAGTTTGCTACCAGTCAAGATAAATGGAGTGTACATATATGGTGATTTCCATAGTTTTTATATTAATCCAGTGCGTATAACCCGAACGGGTAGTAAGACGTGGTGTTAATAATGATAATAATAATAATAATATATTAATCCAAAATAATATGGCATATTCGTGTAGTATTTTTTTTTTAAATATATATTAATTCTGACTTATTTTCACTTAAAGTATATTACAATTTCACTACTAAACGTAGCCTGTTATCTAAATGGGTGCCCCTCTAAACACACACAAAAAATCCAGAAGTGAACAATATGAATTTTTTCCCATACTCTCCTTGCCATCTATCTCCCTTTAAAAAAATACACCCTTAACTTTGAAGCCAGCATGATTTCCATTTCATGGTCCTTAAACTTCCCTCACGGCGTTCACTTGATATTTATTTTCTACTTCGTTCTCCTGGTTGAGCCAACTTGCAATGCCATTTTTTTTTATCTTCTTCTAAAGAACAAGGACGAATGAAAACAAACATCGTGAATGAACAAACAAACTTACAACAACAAAAATGTATCAAAAAAAATTAGGGTTTGTTTTCATATCCACTTTAAGAGCCCTTAAAAAGAAAGGTCTTTTTTTTGTTTCAGTTTGATAGTTTTTAAAGTAAAATGATTTAACCATTGTCATGTTTTATTAATTTTGTATTTAAAGTTTTAAAATAATGCAGTCCTTGTTCAAATATGAATAAATATTTTTAGTAATATTTCATTTTTAAATAAAATGTTTAAGTTTTGTCGTTGATCCACCTGATAATTCATATTTTCATTTACAAAATGATACTTTAAAGTCCAGGCCAGGGATGGATAAATTACAGCCTGCGAGCCAGTGTTTTAAATCCAGCCCGCGGGATAAATAATTTAAATGTGTTTCTTTGGGAAGCATGCTTGTTTTGTACACAACAAAACAGTATTTTTTAAAACCATGCCAATATCAACAGTACTCAACTTGGTAAATTATGCCCAAAAGTATATGATGATGTTTTCCTCGTATGTATGGCAACACCTCCTCACAGTTCTACCCAAACTATAAAGAAATGCTGTAAGCTCATTCACACTTTCACTTATCTCATACCCAATTATTTAAATATCTTGAACGAACATAAAAACATGCTAATTCACTAAAGTATTTATTATCGTTTTGCATTGTTTATGTATCTAACCTTATCCATGTCAGTCTATTATGTGTTTATGATTTTTTTTAATGATGGTGTAACAAAAATATCCGTATGCTAGTGACGTTTCAAGAGAAATACGTGAATAAAATCAGTTTCTAATGAATATTATATGACGTAAGACATTGACATCAATAGTGATGGGTGTGTATAACTAAATTTCACAGGAGTATGACGTCTTCCCATTTAATGGATTATTATTTTCTGTGATGTGAGCATTAACCATAACTACCTGTCATGTTTTATTTAGATATACTCTATAAAGTGGAAAACCTGTATTTGATTTAAAAAAAACTATATATGGCTTTTACTACAAATATGTCATTTAAATTGGAGGTAATTATTACTATAAATTAAAGATAAATAAACATTTTTAACATTTTAATATTATAATAAAAAAAATACATATTTTTAACAATTTATTATTGCTATGCATGACAATACAAATATCGTCAAATAACGATAGATAATCAAAATATGGAATTGGATCGGGTGGGTGGACAAACGATTTAGAGGTGAGGACATTGTCAATGAATACCAATACATTAGGAAGATTGAGAAATTTCAAGTGGCGTGTGATATATTGTTCAAGAACGTACATAGTTTTTAATTCGTCCGTAGAAAAGTATATTTGAATGTTTTTTACACTCAGGCTCAATTTCCACACACCGAAAAATTTTTACACCACTATGTTAAAGTCGCCCATGTTGGACTAAAAGTGTACACAGTTCTCCACACAGTTGGACCAAAATGGCATTTCTTTAACGAAAAAGTTCCATTGCGGGACGGTGAGTATTAGACGCTTATAATTTGACAAAAACATTACGTGAGCGTAAAAGTTGCGGCTAGGAAAGAGGCCAACCACTACGTGATTGCTTGTTTGTCATTTAGGTAGAAAGTCCGGGTCACCAACGACGGTTGTGAATCCTCGGACGGGTGATGGTCCTCCACCATATTACAGCTGCACGTCACCTTCTCCATCGCTGTCTGCGTCTGGACTTATGACCTGTAATCAACAGTCGTCACAATTAAATCTTGTTTCAGTGTCGTCGTCATCTTCGGTGATTGGACAAAATTTATACAATTTTTCGGAACTGTGAAATATGATGAATCGTGCCAAGGTGTTTGCTTTTTTTCGCGCGCACGGCGTGATGTCATTACAAGGAGCGGTACATCCCCAATAATTGGGAGTTGATCACAGACACATACACACAGACAAAATACATGCTCTGATGCTTCCTGAAGGGGAGCACGAGAGCAAGTTCCAGCACGTACCGACCAATTGGTCACACCGTGTGGCTCGCAAAAATTAAATACGGGATGTCGCGATTCGCGAAGTTCTGAAACAAAGAATAGAAAAAACATATTATTAGTAATATTGGGGGGGGGGGGGGAGTTTTGGGGAAACCGAATAAGGGTTTTTAGAGCTACGTGCGGAGATACAACTCTATGGGGGGCTGGATGAGAGCCTCCCAAACCACTGTTGACACATCTCGCTTATCCGAGCAGGGCTTTGGGACGTCGATGGCACCGACCAGGGTCGATGACGTAGTTCCCAAGCCCCTGGATAAGAGGATTGGTGGCACCAGGAAGTCTGGTGTAGAAGGACTGCGCCAGTTTCCGGAAGTGGTCCTTGATAGTAGGCATATCCAGGTAACGATGAAGAGTCTCATTCCAGACATACCAAGGTGCGGAGTTGATCAAATATACAAAGGGACATTTATAGTCCTCGCGTAGAGGGATGAATGTCCACCCTGTGAGAAGGGACAAGAAATTTCCCTTTTGTTTATTATATGTGTAAGGCATGACGGCTTTATCTAAATTTTGCTTTAGAATTGCACCCAATTTTGAGTAGCACAGTCCGGAGGTTTTATTGAATTGATAGCATGAAGATGGCTTCTCGTCGATGAAAACTATCGCTAGCTTGGTGACCACCCTTCCTTTTTAGAGTTAACGATAAATGAAAAAAAAATCAAACCCGGCCGACATGATGATGTTCATCTGTCAGATAATTTTTACAAATGATTAAATAAAATTCTACTATAACTTTTATATCTAATGCTGGAACACACGTCTGGGCACCCCTGCAGGTACACCTTGGACAGTTGCCAAAGTGACGTTTGAACAGCGTGACGGCCAGTTGGTCGTTATTGTACAAGTTGGTGGTTGAGAACAGGTCTGTTAATCCCCTCACGCTCCAGCCGGCGGCTTTGGCAACAGCATACAGACAGCAATAGTGGCCACACACAAAGGACGCTATGGCTTAGACTCGTTTTCTGTCGTACGTCCATCGTCGTGAGTGTTTATTCATAAGGTAGTCTTCATTAGGCTTGGTTATCTGGCATATGTATCAAAATACTCCTCAAATTTGGATAAATATAGAACCACCCAATGTGAGCAGGGTTTAGTGTGAGGGTCTAGATTGACCACAAATAAGGCGGAGCGAGTAAAATTTTGAGGTAATTTGTCCAAAGGAAATGTCCCTTTATAGAATGAAATTTTTCCCTGCAGCAGTGTGTATATTTGATGCTAATTCATGGTGTTAATAATTAATTTTCACCTTCCGATTAGAATCTATCGACACCGTCCCTTCGTACTCAGAGTAGAACAAAGAGGTAATGACGGTATCAAGGTCTGTCTTGAACTGTAACTCAAATATCATGTTCCCCTCTGACTGAAGGCTAGTGTGAAAGTCCTGCCCTGCACTGTAGGGAGTCAAGTCAAACGCTAGCATAAAGTAACGTTTATTGAACACGTCTCGCGAGATTAAATGTACGTTGTTTTGGTGGTGTATGCCCAATCCTGAAAATAATGTGTCATAGGCTGGCGTGGACGTGCCAACGATGTAAAAATTTATCAAAATGGGGAAGCATTTTTGTATCCCATTTACATATAGAACTAAACGATCCAGATTTATATGAATGAGTTGAAATGGATTCGTGTTCAAACTACCCACAAACGCATCATTAGACAACATAATGAATAAAACAATTTTAGGGATAACCCCTTGGATATCATTGTTTAGGTTCACAGACTTGGATACTTTGGGTACGGTCAAAGACTTGACGTCCACCCGATTGATGTGGTATTGGCCGGCTTTCTTAATAGTGTCTTTTCTATAGCGAGTGAAATAGTCGGCGGCAAATCCACGTGTTTCACAAATAGGGTGGCATCTAAAATATACAACTGGACGTAAATATTTAAATTGTCCACGTCTGTAAGCAAATAAAACTCTCATTTGTTGCAAATAAGTTTAACGCGCAAAGATACATTTTTCAATAGCTATTGCGAAATATTAAATATGTCGGAGTGTAAACGTCCCACCAACTCGACCGGATGTTTTAACAAATCTAATCTCGTGACGAAGCCTTTGTTCTCTGTGGATGCAGCGAGCTCACCGTTAGCGGCAGGGGTATCCATAAACCACATACCATT
>JBCFYV010011172.1:56292849-56355032 GCA_039000515.1 Timema cristinae | reverse complement strand
TTGATAAATATATGCTAGCAAAAATTATATTATAATAATTCGAGTTGAATGATGGCCTTGATTTATGTTGGGAGTAGTAAGAGGGCAGGTATAATCCATTTTTGGCAGTGAGCCAGCAATTGTTAATATGACGTGTAATGATGGTGTAATTAAAATATTGGTATGCTATTGATGTTTCAAGAGAATAATGTGGACAAAATCAATTTTTCTATGACGTAAGACATTAACATCAGTAGTAATAGGTGTGTTTAAATAAACTAGAGGTATTTAAATATTGTAAATGACGTATGACAGTGACATCAAAAGAGAATTATATTTATTAATTGAATTAAGTCATCTTTGAAATAATATTCCTTGACGTCACAGGAGTATAGTCCATCTCTGACGTCAAAAGAGTATGCGATGAAATACAGTGCGTAAAATAAAGAATTGAATTGAATAAACTTATAATATTCTGTGATGTCAAATAAGTCTCGACGGACTATGTATGTATTTGCTAGCCTTCAATCCAAAAGTAGGTTGAAAGAGACTTGTTTCATTACGATTTCACCAGAACATTTTCGTCATCTGCGATCCCCACGCTAATATGACATATCCGTTTGGCTCTTATGTTTAATAATGACGCCATATTTAGATATCTTACGTACAGAGAGTGAAGTTTTCATATATGTACCGTAACTAACAATACTATACTCATTATATTTTATGACTAAAATATTAATTTAAACAGTTGGAAAATTTTACTCTAAATTGAGTTAGTATTCAGTGTAAACCTAGCAAGGAACCAACTTGTTTTCGTGCGTTTCCATACTGTGAATTTTTTTAAATGACAAATCTAATTATCAAGCAGTTGGAAAATTTTACTCTCAACTGAGTTAGTATTCAGTGTAAACATTGCTAGGAACAAACTTGTTTTGGTGCGTGTCAAACAAAATCACTTTCCATACTGAAATTTGTTTTTTTAAATGAGTAAATAATTATAAGGCTATCTCACTTTAAAAGCCCCAAGATCATTTCGTTCTGAAAACAAGACTAGTGAAGAAGGTAAGCAGGTGGTATTATAAGTTTCCATTCTACATCTGATTATTGAATCTTCAGTTTGGAGAGGTAAGATAAATTTTCTTTTATTTACATAATATGATAAATACGATATGTTTTTAAATACAATAATTAATAAATATAATTTGTATTAAATTCACCTTTGACTATAATCAGTGTAAATGTTAAGTATAATGATATTTTTGTATCAGAATAAAATAATTGAAATAAATGTTATAACCAATATGAAATAAAACTAAAATAGACTAGATTTGAAAACATGACTATCAGCTATGAAAAATTTATTTTGAGAATGCATTCTTAACAAAAATAAAACTTTAATAAGTTACATATTATAATTAAGGACTATATACTATTTAAGATGATTTTCAACTAATCAGTTGTTAATTTAACTCTACTGGATAATTAAAATTCAACCGGACTAAAT
This sequence comes from Timema cristinae, assembly GCA_039000515.1. Lineage (NCBI taxonomy): Eukaryota > Metazoa > Arthropoda > Insecta > Phasmatodea > Timematidae > Timema > Timema cristinae. The sequence continues at coordinate 56,353,546 of JBCFYV010011172.1, read as the reverse complement.
TTCAGCCAGCCTAATCTTAATAGACTTATCCACCCCCAATCCATCATAAATCAATGCAAATTTTGAAGGACATTTATTAGCCATATCGATTTGTTCTTTTGTACATATCCGCGAAAACTTTTTCGGAAGAAAGAAACATACGGGGCTATCATTTAAAATAGCCTTCACGTAAATCCCTCTTCCAAATTTAGTGTCCTGCTCTTCAAATCTATAATTTTTTATGTTGTGTTTTCCACCAAATTTCTGAGTGAAATATATGTGGTCTCCGACTTGGCGGCAATGAATTCTTTTATAAACGTATCCATACTCTGAAAAAAAGGTACAAAGTATGTTTTAAAAATAAATATTATTAAATTTTAAAGATGTAAAAATAATTGTTAAAAACGTTAAATTACCTTGATTGCCCGATGTGATGGTTACTCTGTGGATTTAGGATCACCCTGAAGAATTTCAGTCCACTTAGCTTGTAGGTTGCTCATTCGTGGGTGAGTCTGCAAGGGAATTAGAAGCTACAGCTTGATCAAATTCTAGTGCCGCCTCTTGCCGGTTCCGTAACCACTTTTGATGTATCCAAAACCAGTCGCAAATAACATTACAAGAGCATTCCTCCCCACAAGCGTATGGCTTTTTAAAGTGAGCAAAGAAACCGGAACTACAATAATGTATCGTGCGTTCGACGGTGGACTGTTGTAGAATGTCTAAGACACATGTGTAATTACTAAAAAAAATCAGTTGTTCTGAGATCTACGCATCTATCACCATTAGAGTACTATTCCAAAATTATTATATCACCAATAAGTAATTTAAAATGTTTTTGCCAAATTTACAAACACCACGCCGTCCTCTCTTGCTAACTTTATCAAAATATTAGTGACCCATAACACAAGTCCTAGCTTGACGTTCAATATGGTGACGCTTGAACGCTTGAAGAGGTTTGTTAAAGCACAAGTCCTTGAATGATTCCGTGTTAGCGATGTCTATTTGGTTTCATACAGTCATATTTAACATATTGCCAACATTTGCGCACGAGTCTGGACAAGATATTTTCTGACAAATAAGTTCAAGGTTAACAACGTCTACTTTTCTAATCTCGTAAACCACAAGCTAAGTTGCGTCAAACTTTCTAGAAAGCAAACATATAGTCGAAGAATATAAAAGGAGAATTTATTTCAAGTAGATTATAACTTCTCTACTTCCGTGCCGAGTGAAAAGAAGCTGTCACGTTACAAAACATTGAGCAAATAAGTTCAAGGTTTACAACGTCTACCTTTCTAATCTTGTAAACCACAAGCTAAGTTGCGTCATAAGGTTACATAAAGTAACGAAAAACTTTCTAGAAAGCAAACATATAGTCGAAGAATATAAAAGGAGAATTTATTTCTAGTAGATTATAACTTCTCTATTTCCGTGCCGAGTGAAAAGAAGCTGTCACGTTACAAAACATTGAGCTCTCGTCTTTTGGCAAAAGTAGGTACAATTTTATTATTATTTTTCTATGCAGAGTAGTGTTAAATTTATTATTTAAACTGAAATATAATATTCTCTCTCTTTTTTAGTGTCTAAGAAACAAACATTTACACTGACAAATCTATCGACAATGCTAGACCCGCTACGTCAGACATTAACAGAAAACAAAACCACATTTTTGACTATGCCCCCCCTCTGATTGCGAACGTGAGTCCAATGCATTACCTAAAGACGTGTATCTCTAGTCTATTGGCATATTTGCTTAGAGATACGGCACCTTACGATTTAATCAGACTCACTATCACGATTACGGAGAATAGCCTGGACAAACCGGTCGGGGTTTCGTAACGTAGATGTTACCAAATTGATGTGAACACAATTATAATTACATTGACAAAAGTTATGCAGAGTAACTCCAGATTTGGTATAGCCGATGTATTGATGATTAGAGTGAATCATATCAAAATGATTATGGCCAACGGTAAGACAGCATTAAAAACAAGTTGCCTTCCAAACATGTTTACACCATGATCATGTATACCTTCATTGCCATGGTAACATATCGACAGTCTTTTGTTTTTCTCTCGTCAGTCGGGTGAAACCACACACTTATTCAGTCTCAATTTATAGTTCATAACATTAACTGTGCTCTCACACGACAACCTTGGTAAGTTTGTTTGTTTACTTACTTATGTCTTTTTTCTCTCACGGTTTCATTTAACTTCTCCTTCAATTTACTTTCTGTTCCCCTAATTGCTTTTAATGGTCTTTAATTTCATTTTACACTGCCATGAATATGGTACGTATGTACTGATACATGTCAGCCAAAGTTTAATCCGCTTCTAAACGCTGAAACTTGCCCAAGGAGTAACGGGACAGATATCAAGTTTAAGACTTCGTTTCTTCCCAAAAACACTGGGCAATTTTAATAGTTTATTACGTTTTCAACCTTATTTTACATTATTTGTATTACAATTAACCTTATACTTTTACTTGTTTACTCCATTTAAATTAGCCATCTTCATTGTTTGAATTGTCTTAATTATTTGTTATCCTCAATTCTTTTATGGTATTAATTATTTTAATATGGTTTCATGTATTTATTTTTCGGAATGATGGTCACAATTTGACTTGATAATTATGTTATGTCATGAATATTTTTAATATTTTATTTTTATCTCATATATTTTAATGCTTATCGAAAGCGTAACTTGGATTTGTTTCTCAATATTAAAATATATTTAATTTTAACCTGTTAAGAATTTTAACTTTTTATTAATTTCTTTTGTATACTATCCTTTCACCTTTATATTATAACCGTAGGTCTTTCGAAGTCATAACCATAACTATTACTGCTCCTTACTTATTTACATTTTAGAATGTTTTCTAAAATGATTCTTTATTTAGTCAAATCAATATCTCTATCAACGAAACACCTATTACAACCTCTATAGACAACTAGGCCTACAGGCCTTATTTAGAGACTTTATCTAATTACGGCAGAGACGCCTCAGACACACAACTGGTGAATGGTATGTGGTTTATGGATACCCCTGCCGCTAACGGTGAGCTCGCTGCATCCACAGAGAACAAAGGCTTCGTCACGAGATTAGATTTGTTAAAACATCCGGTCGAGTTGGTGGGACGTTTACACTCCGACATATTTAATATTTCGCAATAGCTATTGAAAAATGTATCTTTGCGCGTTAAACTTATTTGCAACAAATGAGAGTTTTATTTGCTTACAGACGTGGACAATTTAAATATTTACGTCCAGTTGTATATTTTAGATGCCACCCTATTTGTGAAACACGTGGATTTGCCGCCGACTATTTCACTCGCTATAGAAAAGACACTATTAAGAAAGCCGGCCAATACCACATCAATCGGGTGGACGTCAAGTCTTTGACCGTACCCAAAGTATCCAAGTCTGTGAACCTAAACAATGATATCCAAGGGGTTATCCCTAAAATTGTTTTATTCATTATGTTGTCTAATGATGCGTTTGTGGGTAGTTTGAACACGAATCCATTTCAACTCATTCATATAAATCTGGATCGTTTAGTTCTATATGTAAATGGGATACAAAAATGCTTCCCCATTTTGATAAATTTTTACATCGTTGGCACGTCCACGCCAGCCTATGACACATTATTTTCAGGATTGGGCATACACCACCAAAACAACGTACATTTAATCTCGCGAGACGTGTTCAATAAACGTTACTTTATGCTAGCGTTTGACTTGACTCCCTACAGTGCAGGGCAGGACTTTCACACTAGCCTTCAGTCAGAGGGGAACATGATATTTGAGTTACAGTTCAAGACAGACCTTGATACCGTCATTACCTCTTTGTTCTACTCTGAGTACGAAGGGACGGTGTCGATAGATTCTAATCGGAAGGTGAAAATTAATTATTAACACCATGAATTAGCATCAAATATACACACTGCTGCAGGGAAAAATTTCATTCTATAAAGGGACATTTCCTTTGGACAAATTACCTCAAAATTTTACTCGCTCCGCCTTATTTGTGGTCAATCTAGACCCTCACACTAAACCCTGCTCACATTGGGTGGTTCTATATTTATCCAAATTTGAGGAGTATTTTGATACATATGCCAGATAACCAAGCCTAATGAAGACTATCCTTATGAATAAACACTCACGACGATGGACGTACGACAGAAAACGAGTCTAAGCCATAGCGTCCTTTGTGTGTGGCCACTATTGCTGTCTGTATGCTGTTGCCAAAGCCGCCGGCTGGAGCGTGAGGGGATTAACAGACCTGTTCTCAACCACCAACTTGTACAATAACGACCAACTGGCCGTCACGCTGTTCAAACGTCACTTTGGCAACTGTCCAAGGTGTACCTGCAGGGGTGCCCAGACGTGTGTTCCAGCATTAGATATAAAAGTTATAGTAGAATTTTATTTAATCATTTGTATAAAATTATCTGACAGATGAACATCATCATGTCGGCCGGGTTTGATTTTTTTTTCATTTATCGTTAACTCTAAAAAGGAAGGGTGGTCACCAAGCTAGCGATAGTTTTCATCGACGAGAAGCCATCTTCATGCTATCAATTCAATAAAACCTCCGGACTGTGCTACTCAAAATTGGGTGCAATTCTAAAGCAAAATTTAGATAAAGCCGTCATGCCTTACACATATAATAAACAAAAGGGAAATTTCTTGTCCCTTCTCACAGGGTGGACATTCATCCCTCTACGCGAGGACTATAAATGTCCCTTTGTATATTTGATCAACTCCGCACCTTGGTATGTCTGGAATGAGACTCTTCATCGTTACCTGGATATGCCTACTATCAAGGACCACTTCCGGAAACTGGCGCAGTCCTTCTACACCAGACTTCCTGGTGCCACCAATCCTCTTATCCAGGGGCTTGGGAACTACGTCATCGACCCTGGTCGGTGCCATCGACGTCCCAAAGCCCTGCTCGGATAAGCGAGATGTGTCAACAGTGGTTTGGGAGGCTCTCATCCAGCCCCCATAGAGTTGTATCTCCGCACGTAGCTCTAAAAACCCTTATTCGGTTTCCCCAAAACTCCCCCCCCCCCCAATATTACTAATAATATGTTTTTTCTATTCTTTGTTTCAGAACTTCGCGAATCGCGACATCCCGTATTTAATTTTTGCGAGCCACACGGTGTGACCAATTGGTCGGTACGTGCTGGAACTTGCTCTCGTGCTCCCCTTCAGGAAGCATCAGAGCATGTATTTTGTCTGTGTGTATGTGTCTGTGATCAACTCCCAATTATTGGGGATGTACCGCTCCTTGTAATGACATCACGCCGTGCGCGCGAAAAAAAGCAAACACCTTGGCACGATTCATCATATTTCACAGTTCCGAAAAATTGTATAAATTTTGTCCAATCACCGAAGATGACGACGACACTGAAACAAGATTTAATTGTGACGACTGTTGATTACAGGTCATAAGTCCAGACGCAGACAGCGATGGAGAAGGTGACGTGCAGCTGTAATATGGTGGAGGACCATCACCCGTCCGAGGATTCACAACCGTCGTTGGTGACCCGGACTTTCTACCTAAATGACAAACAAGCAATCACGTAGTGGTTGGCCTCTTTCCTAGCCGCAACTTTTACGCTCACGTAATGTTTTTGTCAAATTATAAGCGTCTAATACTCACCGTCCCGCAATGGAACTTTTTCGTTAAAGAAATGCCATTTTGGTCCAACTGTGTGGAGAACTGTGTACACTTTTAGTCCAACATGGGCGACTTTAACATAGTGGTGTAAAAATTTTTCGGTGTGTGGAAATTGAGCCTGAGTGTAAAAAACATTCAAATATACTTTTCTACGGACGAATTAAAAACTATGTACGTTCTTGAACAATATATCACACGCCACTTGAAATTTCTCAATCTTCCTAATGTATTGGTATTCATTGACAATGTCCTCACCTCTAAATCGTTTGTCCACCCACCCGATCCAATTCCATATTTTGATTATCTATCGTTATTTGACGATATTTGTATTGTCATGCATAGCAATAATAAATTGTTAAAAATATGTATTTTTTTTATTATAATATTAAAATGTTAAAAATGTTTATTTATCTTTAATTTATAGTAATAATTACCTCCAATTTAAATGACATATTTGTAGTAAAAGCCATATATAGTTTTTTTTAAATCAAATACAGGTTTTCCACTTTATAGAGTATATCTAAATAAAACATGACAGGTAGTTATGGTTAATGCTCACATCACAGAAAATAATAATCCATTAAATGGGAAGACGTCATACTCCTGTGAAATTTAGTTATACACACCCATCACTATTGATGTCAATGTCTTACGTCATATAATATTCATTAGAAACTGATTTTATTCACGTATTTCTCTTGAAACGTCACTAGCATACGGATATTTTTGTTACACCATCATTAAAAAAAATCATAAACACATAATAGACTGACATGGATAAGGTTAGATACATAAACAATGCAAAACGATAATAAATACTTTAGTGAATTAGCATGTTTTTATGTTCGTTCAAGATATTTAAATAATTGGGTATGAGATAAGTGAAAGTGTGAATGAGCTTACAGCATTTCTTTATAGTTTGGGTAGAACTGTGAGGAGGTGTTGCCATACATACGAGGAAAACATCATCATATACTTTTGGGCATAATTTACCAAGTTGAGTACTGTTGATATTGGCATGGTTTTAAAAAATACTGTTTTGTTGTGTACAAAACAAGCATGCTTCCCAAAGAAACACATTTAAATTATTTATCCCGGGGCTGGATTTAAAACACTGGCTCGCAGGCTGTAATTTATCCATCCCTGGCCTGGACTTTAAAGTATCATTTTGTAAATGAAAATATGAATTATCAGGTGGATCAACGACAAAACTTAAACATTTTATTTAAAAATGAAATATTACTAAAAATATTTATTCATATTTGAACAAGGACTGCATTATTTTAAAACTTTAAATACAAAATTAATAAAACATGACAATGGTTAAATCATTTTACTTTAAAAACTATCAAACTGAAACAAAAAAAAGACCTTTCTTTTTAAGGGCTCTTAAAGTGGATATGAAAACAAACCCTAATTTTTTTTGATACATTTTTGTTGTTGTAAGTTTGTTTGTTCATTCACGATGTTTGTTTTCATTCGTCCTTGTTCTTTAGAAGAAGATAAAAAAAAATGGCATTGCAAGTTGGCTCAACCAGGAGAACGAAGTAGAAAATAAATATCAAGTGAACGCCGTGAGGGAAGTTTAAGGACCATGAAATGGAAATCATGCTGGCTTCAAAGTTAAGGGTGTATTTTTTTAAAGGGAGATAGATGGCAAGGAGAGTATGGGAAAAAATTCATATTGTTCACTTCTGGATTTTTTGTGTGTGTTTAGAGGGGCACCCATTTAGATAACAGGCTACGTTTAGTAGTGAAATTGTAATATACTTTAAGTGAAAATAAGTCAGAATTAATATATATTTAAAAAAAAAATACTACACGAATATGCCATATTATTTTGGATTAATATATTATTATTATTATTATCATTATTAACACCACGTCTTACTACCCGTTCGGGTTATACGCACTGGATTAATATAAAAACTATGGAAATCACCATATATGTACACTCCATTTATCTTGACTGGTAGCAAACTTTCCTTGACGAGTGTTAATATTATAGAGATTATAACAAATAATCTTGTTGTTATTGGACTGTAACTATCAGTGTAAATTGAGTATACATTCTTGATAGCAAAATTTCAGCTTTCAAATTTTGCGACTGATCTTATACATTTATTATATTACTTTTACAAAAATATAGGTGTAAATATATATTGTGGTTTTTAATAGCTATAATGTGGCTGTTCGTATAAGAGGGTAGCTGGTTAGAATGGTTGACTAGATTTATAGCAACTGGTTCCTTTCCTGGTGGTGTTAACATATACACTATATATATGTCCTATTTGTAAATGGATTCATCCTCCTATTCAATTAGTATTTTTCTGGAGGCTAAAACTGGATGTGTAGAGTTAGGATCCTGTCACAGGTTAAGTTAGTTTGTAATTAGTATGTTGATTTAATATGTTTCTTTAAAATGATTGCCTCAAAAACCTATTCAAAATATTGAAAATGTTATCAAAGGCATGAATATAACTGATATATTTAATTGAATTGAAAACAGCCCTGTAAATAATTTGGTTCCACTTACTTTTTCTTAGCGCACAGTGGACCTGAAGCAGGAGGAAGCCAATGAGTAGAAGCCATGCGGCTCTCGTCATGACGTCATTGCTGATAGCTCTAATCACGTGTTAGAATCGTGAGAGCATTAAACATTGATCCTGAAAAATATTTCAAACATTTAAAATACAGGTTTCACACCATTCGTGCGAATGAGGATGGAAGACGTGTTTAAAATATTTTTAGGACTTTGACCCCTCCCCACTTCTCCCAAGCTAAGGAAATTCATAACTAATTCTACATTTATTAGAATTAAAATTCACCTTTTCAATACAGTAAATGCAATATAAGAGATTTCTAAAATTCAGTTATAAAATATGAATGATTTATATTTAAACTCAATTCAACAAAAATAATACTATTGAGTGATAGAGTCGCCCAAGATATTGTGTTTGAGGTGCACAAATGGCATCGACTTGTTAATTTAAGAACTGCAATATAACGTTTGACACAACATCTTTAAACGTGTGATTAAGCGTTTTAATTCCTCCTTCCTTTCTTCCCATCAAAAAACTTAATTCTAGATTCGTTATTGTTTGATCCTTAGGGCTGACTGTAATTATATATTTGGGGTTTAGTGCCAAGGTAGTTTGCCTGTTTATAAAATTTAAGAAAATTCAGACAAATTAAATCTAGCTTTAGACATAGTGATTGGCAGTTAAGAGTGAGCTTAAGTTTATTTGTGTTAGTAGAAATTAGAACTATGTTGGCTGCGTAGTAAAATTCATTATTTAGATTAAAATTAAGCAAAATATATGTTACTGTCGACCATTATAGTAATTAATAAAAGTCATCCCTTTCGTTTGGGCTAAGCGAGCCTTTAATCTTTTCCCGGAGAAATTTTTTAATTTCTTAATAAAACAAAGTACTGCATAGAGCAGTTTTTGTATTAATTAGATTCTACACAGAGATTTGTATGGTCATTCCTACTTTAAAGGTGACCTGGCGGTCTACGGGTAAGGTGTCGGACTTCTGTGCTGGGGTCCGGGGTTCAATCCTTGGTGCCGGCACAAATTTATCTGATTACCAAACCCTTCCTTCACCTCTGACAAGTCATCTTGTGATTGTGGGGAATACCAGGCCTCCACCGTGGTTCGGATTCCACGTTAAACTCTAGGTTCTCCATTTCATCTCACAATCACCCTACCATTACACATTAGTGTAAGTGCGTATAACCCGAACGGGTAGTATGACGCGGTGCTAATAATAATAATAATAATAATAATAATAATAATAATAATAATAATAATAATAATTATTATTATTATTATTATTATTATTATTATTATTATTATTATTATTATTATTATTTCTACTTTAATATGGTGTTAGTGGGATTCATGTTTTATACCAAAGTACTACTATAGTGTAGGTTTCTGGTAACAAATTAGGTTTAAGGCAGCAAACACAAAAAATACAAATATTAGAACATGTGTGAAATATATTTTGCCAAGTTTATTTTTGAAGCATATTTTGCTGTGCTTGTTATCGAAAACATGGTAGGAATAAAAGATGTGACCGTGACGGTGAGGTATAAATGTTTGTTTGAGAGACCTGTCGTTAACAGATGATTGTCTCCACGAAATACTCTGTTTGCCAAGATGTAACGAGATTGTTTGTTTGTACCAACTGACAAACACACTAGGGATGGTACACAAATTGGGCTTGGTGGGTGATCTATTGTAGGATTTGGTGGGGAATAACTTTATCTAAAGTAGAAAGATACAAAAACTTTCATATATTCATAAGTTAGTCATGAGATCCTCAGATTCTACCTTTAATAAATGTATCAATACCTTTAAAAATTTATACAAAACTATTTGGAAAAAATTGTTCACTTTTGGTCACAAAAAAGTTTGATTTTCCTTAACTTTCCTTCACAAGAATAGGCTTTATGATAGGCTTTATAGTATTTATCCCTGCAGATTCCCTTGACCGGTTAGACTATAGTGAAGGTCATAATATAGACCACTCGAAGCTGTTGCCCGGCTTTGCCACGTGGAAGTTTATTATATACAATACGAAAATAACATATGTATTTACAGATTAATTTAAAATATTACGTTACGTTATGACCTAATTGACCTCAGATCAAAAATAATGCAAATCCGATACAAACTTTCACCCCCTTTTTCACCCCTTATTAAAAAAAAATTTCCAAAATTCCTGAAACGGTATTTATTTGTATTTATATTCATTTAACCGTATTTATTTGTTTACGTCAATAACCGAAATACAAAATTTTGTTTATGTAACTTTCAAAATTGACGGACTTTCATCATATTTCATTCCCTTTTTTGACCCTTTGGGGTGGAATTTTCTAAAATCCTTTTTTGTGGGTGCCTACATAACAAAATGAATATACAGCCCAAATTTCATGCTGTAGCTTGATGTTTGCGTCGGCGATGATGAATCAGTCAGTCAGTCAGTCAGGATTGTTATTTTATAAGTTTAGATTTATAATCTTTAAAAGCAATTTTCCACCTTTCAAGGAAAATTTAAGTTAAAAATCATTGAATGTAATTTGTACTTTTATGTTTATCTCTAGGATTATTAATTTATTGTTACTTTTTTAAATTTGCACCCTTCTTATACCCTTGTGTTACATGCTTATGTATTAATTACACTAATGGGTTAGGATTGGGAATGTTGAATTTAGAGGAAATGAACCCAAATGTGGTGGAAGAAAAGTGGAAAGCCATTTAGGATAAAACACCCCCTAGTTCATCCTGCCGAGATTCGACCTTGATTCCCGTCCTTAGCAGTCTAGTTAAACGAAACTAGCACGTTAGTAACTACGTCCCGAGGTGGGTAAATAATTCTTTAATCCGGGGATAAAGCTTAGAAAGGTAGAGTAAATAAAATAGATTGTATTTGTCTGTTAACCACGCCCAAGATCCCGATTTGTAAACTAACCGTTTGAATCATTAGTCAAATATTTGTAGTTTTTGAAAAATCAGTCATCTTAAAAAAACCCATAAATGAATTTTGCCCCAAAATATAGTATACAGTGTTTTTTATTATGTCCAAACACCACAAAGAAATTCATTTGTAAACAAATTGTTAAAGACATTTGTAAAATTATTTAAGGTTTTTGAAAAATAGTCCCTATTAAAATACAAAATTAATGATTTTTTACCCAAAACCAAAGTAAATAAATGTTATTTGATATGTCAAACATTACAAGATCCCTTAGTAACCAAATATTGAACCATTTGTAAAATATTTCAAGTTTTTGAAAAATCAAGTCATCAATAAATGCCCATAATGAGTTTTTACTCCATAAACAATTTAAATTATTCTTATTTTTAATATCCATTCTATCGAGAAATGAATTTTGAACAAAATAGTTAAGCCATTCCGAAAAATTTGGAATTAAATATAATCTTTCATAATTAAACTACTTCTAATTGAAGGGTTAGGGTAATTTTTTGTATTTGAAAATGTAGTCTTAAAAAACAATATCAAGTTTGGAAAAAAACCCTAAACTTTTGGAACCGTGGCCAGGGAAAAATGATGACGGTTAACCCTTTATGGGGACAAAAGGGGAAAGGGTATAATTTTTGGGGGGAGAAGAATTGTGTAATCCACTTTTTTTTGGGGGGACGTCGAAATTCCTCATCCCTTGACATTTTTTCCCTTTTAAAAATCTATATTCGGTTTTCACGACATGGATTTGCATTTTGATTTAAATTTAAAACTGTATGAGTGTTGTATATTTTTTTATTATTTTTTAAGAAAAGAAAGCCCCAATTCGAAAATTTCCCCCCTTTTTTCGAGCTGGAGTGTTTCTGTTAAGGCTGTTTCCAATCGAGTTTTTAAGGGAAAAGTAAATAAAAGTATTTTATTTTTTTAAGGAATTCTAAAAATTTGTAAGAGGGGGTAAAAAAAATATTTAATTTTTTTTTTGAAAAATAACATTAAAATGACTTTTTGAATGTGTTAAATAATGTAAAAATTAAATTAGTAGAAAGGTAGTATTAACCCCCAAAAATTTAATTATTTTACATTAGAAGAATAATTTAAAATAGATCTCGTATCATTAATCAAATAAATAAATAAAATTTTGGATTTATGTTCTTTAATAAAGATTTATTTTTTGATTCAGAGTTAAAATGTAATTACAATTTATTTGAATTTAACTTAATTAAGACTTTTTTTTAAAAAGTAATTATAAAAAAAAATACTTTTTTTTAAACAATGTTAAATTTTTAAACCCTTTTTAAATATAAATTAACGAAAAAAAAACATTTAATTTAAAAAATTTGATGGTTGGAAATTTATTTGTAAATTAAATTTTTTAAATTTTGGGTGAATTTTATTATAAGTTTTATTTCACGCATTTGCGTAGCTCGATCGGGTTTGGTACGTAGACTAAATTTTCAGATTTTTATTTGATTTGTCTGAAACGGCGTTTTAAAATTCTGGGTGTATTGGATGTTTTTTTATTTATTTTCCCAATTTTTCTTAATAATTTGATATTTGTACGAGCTATCCCTTCTTTTCCTGATTTATTTTTAAAAAAAATAAATAGTCATATGGGGTCACCCAAAAAAACAAATTTTTTATTTTGATGAACTCGTTTCGGTAATTAATAAGAAAAAACAGATTTTAAAAGACCATCATGTTAAGGGTTGGGGGGAAAAGGAAGGAAATTTTAAAAAAAATTTTAAATTTTCCTGGTTTTCAGAGGGTTTTTTCCTTTTTTTCTTTGAATAATTTAAAGTATTTGCTTTGGGAAAAAAATCTTTAAAAAAAAAAATTGGGGGTTTCTTTTGGGGAAAAAAAAATTCTTTTTTAAAGTCCCCATCCTTAAAATTTTTTTTTGGATTAAATTTTTTTTGTGCTTTTAACTTAAAATTAAATTTGGTTAATTTTTGGGAATTTTTTTTTTTTTTTTGTAGCTTAATTTAAAATTAAAAAATTTGGAATTTTGATTTGTTTTTGTTTTTTTTTTTTATTTTTTTTTTTCGGTTGTTGGTTTTGTTTAGTTTTTTTTAAAAATCCCTGTTTTTTTTTTTTTTTTTATTTGTTTTTGGGGGGGTTTTTTTTAAAAAATAATTTTTTATGTTTTTTTTTATTTTTTTTGTTTTTTTGTTGAAAAAAAAAAAAAGAAAATAGTTTTTTTTATTTTTTTGGGGGAAATTTTGTTTTTGGGGGAATTTTTTTTTACTTTTACGAATATTGTATGTTAAGTTTCCCTTTGTTTTTAGGGAATGAATTTAAATACCCAATTTAGAACCCCAAAAATTTTTTTTTTTTTTTATTTAGCCCGGGGTTAAAAACCCACTTCCCTTTAAAAATAAAAAAAACAAATTAAACCGTAAAAATCTTTCTAAAATTTTTTTTTAATTTTTTTAAAAATTTTCCCTTTAAATTTTTTAACATTTTAAAACCATTTTTTTCAAAATTTTTTTTAAACTTTGGTTTTTTGGGCCCTTTTAAATTTTTCCCTTTAAAGTTTTAATTTTTTTTTAAAAAAACCCCCTCAAACCCTTTTAAACCCAATCCTTTTTTTTGATTTTTAAAAACCCTTTCAACCATTTCCCCCAAAACCCCCCTTTAAAAAATTTTTTTGCCCAATTTTTCCCGACTTTTCAAATTTTAGGATTTTGTTTTTAAATTAATTTTCCTTTTTTCCCAAAAACCCTTTTCCCAAACCTCCCAAATTTTCTTTTTTTTTTACAAAACCCCCCAAAACAACCCCCCCCAAAAACAAAAAACCCCCAAAAAACACACCCCTCCCTTTTTTTCCCCCAAAAAACCCCCATATCAAATTTTTCCTTTCTATTTTCTTTATACCATTCTCCTCAAACTTTTTTTTTCACATTTTTTCCTTTAAAAAACCTACAACCCAATAATTTTAATCCTTTATTTTCTTTAAATTTATTTTTAAAATTTCCCCCTTCCCAAAACTATTTTTTCCCCCCCAAAAAAAAACCCCCAAAAAAAATTTAATTTTTTAAATTTTTCCAAAAAATATTTTTTTTAACCTTTTTGTTTAAAAAAATTTTTGGGAAAAATTTTTTTTTTGAAAAAAAAATTTTTAAAATTTTTGGGTCAATGCTGGAAAAATGTGTTAAAAAAAAAACCCCCTTTTTTTTTAAATACCCCCTTTTTTGGGGTTTTCCGGAAATTTTTTTGAAAAATTTAAAAATTTAAGGAAAAAATGTTTAAAAAAAAATTTTTTTTAAAAATTTTTAAAAATTTTAAGGTTTTAAAAAAATTTTTAAAAAAATTTAAATTTTAAAAACGGGTGGAAAAAAATTTTAAAAAAAGAAAAATTTAAAAATAATAAAATGTTTTGAATAAACTTCAAAATTTAAATTTGAGGGAAAAAAAATTTAACCTTTTTTTAAAAAATTTTCATTTTGTCATTTTTTGGGTAAAAAAATTTTTTTTAAAAAAATAAACCCCCCTGGATATTTTGATTTTTTTTGGGGGTTTTATAAAATTTTTTATTGTTAAAAAATAAAATTTTCCGCAAATAAGAAAAAACCCTTAATTATTTTAAAATTTTTGCCTTTATTAAAATTTTTATTTTTTTTTTAAAAAATTAAAGAAAAATTTTGGAAAAAAAACTTTTTTTGAAAGGGCTATTAAATTTTATTTGGGGGTTTGAATTTTTAAAATTTATTAGGGTTTTTTTTTAGGCCCCCCCAAAAAATTTTTAATTATTTTAAATTAAAATTTTTTAAAGAGTTTAAAATTTTAAAAAAAAAATTTTTTTTAAAATTTTCCCTTTGGGGAAAAAAAAAAATATTTTGGGGGATACATTTTCTTTTTAAAAAAATTTAAATTTTCCCAAAATTTTTTATATCTTTTTTAATAAAATCCAAAAATTTTTTTTATCTTTAAAATCAAAATTTGGAAAAAGGAAATTTTAAAAAATTTTTTTTTAAAAAGAAAAAACCAAATTTTTTGATTTTTTTTAGTTTTTTTAAAATTTTTAGTAAAAAATTTTTTTAATTTATTAATTTTTTTGGGAAAAAAAAAATTTTTAAAAAATTTTTTTTTTTTAAAATTTTGGGTAAAACTTTTTTTTTTGTTGGAAATAAAATTTAAAAAAAAACAGAAAAAGAAAAATTTTTTAAAAAACCCCTTTTGGGTTTTTTGGGGGGGAAAAAAAACCCTTTCCCCTTTTTTGATTTTTTTTGCGAAATTAATGTTCAAAAGTTAAAAATATTCGGAAAAAATTTTTTTAAAATTTTAAAAATTAAAAAATTTTTTTTTTTTTTTAAAAAAAAATTTTGACTTAAAAAAAAATTTTTTTTCCCAATTTTAAAAAATTATACATTTTTTTTAAGATTTTTGGCTTGGAATTAAAATTTTTCAAAAAAATTCATGATTTTTAAAAATGATTTTTTTTTTAAATTATAAAACCCTTAAATTAAACCCTTTTTAAAAAAACCCCGGGGGAAAAAAAATTTATTTTTCCGAAGGTAAAAAAGTTTTTTTATTTTCCCCCCCCGGTGGGAACAAATTCATTTAAAAAAAATTTTTTTAAAAAGGAGGGGTTTTTTTAAAATTTTCATTTAAAAAAAGATTGAATTTTATTTTCAAATTAAAATTCAAAACCTTAAAAAATTTTTTAAATTTTTAAATAAAAAGGTTTTTTTTATTGTTTAAAGGGGGATTTAGGGAAAAAAAATTTAAAATTAAAACCCATTTTTTTTTTAAAACAATTAAAATAAATAATTTCTTAATAAAAAACCCAAATTTGTTTTAAAAATTTAAAAAACCCCCCCTAACAAAATTAAAAAATTCCCCAAAAAAAATTAAAAAATTTTTTTTATTAATTTTTACGGGAAATAAAACCCCCCCAAAATTTTAATTTTTCAAACCCGTAATAGAAAAATTTATTTTTTTTTCTTTTTTAAAATTAATTTTTTTAAAAAATTTTTTAAATTTTTAAAATCTTTTAAAATTTAAATAAAAATTTAAAAAAAAAACAATGTATTTGGGTTTTAAAAAAAAAAATTTTTCAAATTTGAAATTTGGGGTTATTTTTTTTTTTTTATTAAATTGGGTTTTACGGGCAAAATTTTTTTAATTAAAACAAAAATTAAAACCCCATTTTTAAATTTGGGGTTTTTAAATTTTTTTTTTTTTTAAAATTTTTTCCCAAAACCTTTTTTTTCCATTTTAAAGCCCCTTTTTTATAAATACCCCTTTTTAGGTTTTTGGGGTTAACCCCTGGTTTATTTATAGGGGGTTTTTAAATGGTTTTCCCTTCCCCACCCAAATTTATTTTTTTGGGGTAAAATAGGATAAAAAAAATAAGAAAAAAAAATTAAAAAGTCATTTTTTTAAAAATTCCCTTTTGAATTTTATACCCTTTTTGTATTTTTTTTAAAAAAAGTTTATTTTTTTTAAATTTTAAAATTTTTTGGCGGGGAAAGAATGGGAAAAAAAAAAAATTTTTTTTAATTTTTTTTAAAAATTCCTTTTTAATCTTTTTTAAAAAAAATTTTTTAAAATTTTTTCCCCGTATAAAATTTAACCCGGACGGGGTTATTTTGCTTTTAAAAAAATTTTTTAAAAAAACCCAAAATTTTTTAAAATTTTTAAATTATTAAATTTTTTGTTTTTTTTATTAATCTAACCTTTATTTTTTTAAAAAATTTTTTTTAAAATAAAAGTTTTTGAAAATAAACCCCCCCTTTAAAAAAAAATGGGTTTTTAGGGAAAAAATGGGGGTTTTTTTGGTTTGGGAAAAAAAAATTGTTTAGAGATTGAAATTCTTTTAAAAAACCACTCAAATTTATTTTAGAGATTATTTGATATTACTCATCCTTTTCCTGTTGGGAAGAAAAAAAAAAAAATTCTTAGCCACTTGGATTTTAATCCCGTTTAAAAAAATTGAATTTAAAAAAAGTAAAGGAGCTAACTAAAAATTTTTAAAATTAACCTTGTTTTGTTTCTTTATAAAATTTTTTTTTTTCATTATAAAATTATTAACCCGGGCCCCCGGGTTTTTTCCTTTTGGGAAAGGTTTTTTTTGAAAATTACCCCAAATTTGGTTTTTTATTATCTTAAAATTTGGTTTTTTTTAGTTCCCAAATCATATCATAAACCCCCCCCCTTTTGGAAAGGGAAAAGCCCCCGGGAAAAGGGGTTCAGAATTTGGGTTTTCCCGGCAAATTATTTGTTGGTTAAGGGGGTAGGGCCCTTATTTTATTTTGGAAAAGCCCCCCCTGGAAAAGAAAGGCCTTCTTTTTGACCCAAAATGGACTTAACAAAGGGGGGAAAAAAAAAAATTAATATACCCCCCATTTTTTGGATTAAAAATAGAAAAATCAAAAATATTTCTTTAAACTTTATTTTTTTTTTACTTTTTGAAAAAATTTAAATTTTTAAAAAAAATCTAAAAAAATTTTTAAATTAATAACGTTAAAAATTTAAAAACCAATTTTTTTTTTTTACCCAAAAACATACAAACTTTTTTAAAAATCTCACCCATTATTTTTAACCGGAATTTTAAAATTTTTTTTTTATTTTATTTAAAAAAGGGAAAAAAAAAAGTAATTGCTTTTGTTGTAAAACCTTTTTTATTGTGGGGTTATTAAAAAATTTTGGTTGGGAATAAAATTTGAATTTTTAACCCCAAATTTTAAAGGTTTTTTTTTAAAATGGGGAAATTTAAAGGTTTTTTTTAAAACCAAATTTAAAAAACATTTTTAATTTAAAATTTTTTTTTTTTTCCCCAAATTATTAAACATAAAAAATTTATAACAAAAAGGTTTTTTTTTTTTATCTGATTTTTCCCCCCCTTTTTAACGGCCCCATTAAAAAAAATCCAAAATTTCCTTGGAAAAGCATGCGGGTTTTTAAAAATTTTAAAAAAAAAACTTTCACCATTACCCCCTCAAAAAATTCTACTAAAAAAAAAGAAGGCTAATTTTAAAACCCGGGCCCAAAATTTTTTTTTGGGGGGAAAAATTTAAGGAAAAAATTTACCTTTTTTTGGGCCCCCCCTTTTGGTTTTTAAAAAAGGGGAACCCCGGGGGAAAGGGGTTTTTTTTTAAAAAAATTTTTTTTAAATTTTTCCTTTTGCAAAAGGGGTTCCCATTTCCCTTTTCCCAATGGTGGTTCTTTAACCCCTTTTAAATCCTCGGCTACAGAGAAAGTCGTCTTTATCAAAACAGTCATGTCATTTTTTATCTCTCTTTTGCAAGTTTCCTTTTTTGCCTCTCATTTCTCAATGTCCTGCTCTATCGTGCACTCTCTTTTGCTATCCACTCTTCGCAAGCTCTATAAATTAAATCCTCGAAGTAACTACTTCGTTTTGCCATTGTAATAACGTCTCCCTCATCTCATTACGGCACGGAGGATCCAAGCACCCACCACATCGTTTACTTATGCAATTACGTTGTTAAATGAGTATTTGAATTACTTTTGACAAACAAGGCATACGTAGCAATTAACGGAGGCTCGTAGAGCGGGATTTTATGCTCTAGAATTACGGTCGTGTTTGGAATTGAACAATGTGGGCCACAACTAAGGTTTAAAAAGTAGTGTTTGTAGTTTTTTTCTCCCACCACGTTTTTCTACTCATTCGGGCTATACGCTTGTATAATAATATTATTATTATTAGCACCGCGTCTTACTACCCGTTTGGTGTGTAATGGTAGGGTGATTGTGAGATGAAATGGAGGACCTACAGTTTAACGTGGGATCCGAACCACGTTGGAGTCCTGGCATTCCCCACATTTACAAGATGTCTTGTCAGAGGTGAAAGAGGGTTTGGTAATCAGATAAATCTGTGCTGGGACCAAGGATTGAACCCCGGACCCCAGCACAGAAGTCTGACTGACACCTTACCCCTAGACCGCCAGGTCACCCATATATAATAATTATTTTAATGTGGTAAGTAGGAGTGAGTAAGGTAAAATCTACCTACTCTTGCATGGAAGGAATGTAGGAAACCATTTGGTAGCAAACCACCCCCAAGTAATTCGAACACCCACCTTGGCGGCGTAGTTAGCTAAGGTGCTGGTATCGTATTGAGATAGACTGCCTAGGATGGTAGGATAGAGGTTCGAATCTCGGTCAGGTGAACATAGGATGACTTTTCCTAAATGGTTTTCCATTCTCCCTCCCTCATTAGCGTAGTTAGTACTTATGCGCACAACCCAAATGGGTAATAAGACGTCGTACTAAATAATAATAAAAAAATAAATTCAAACACCCACTTCGATGGCCACATGGTCTAAGATTTTACGCTCACAACAGAATAGATCACTGAATACGAAGAGATCGGGATTCGATCCCAGTTGGGTGGTTTTTCCTAAATAGTTTTCTACTCTCCCTTCAAGCAAATGAGGGTAAACTTACTTTTAAACTCAGCCTTTCTAGTTTCTAGAATATAGGTGTAATTGGTATATATGCGTATAAGCCGAACGGGTAGTAAGAGATAGTGCTAAAATAAAATTTGAACCCCAACCTCCTCCGCCAACGGCGGTCCAGTCTATAACGAGAGAGATTACTTAGATACATACGATCACCAAAGCGGATTGTTTGTTACTACATTAATACCTTTACTTTCACCGGTGTTCTAATCATAACCGATATTTGAAATAAGAGTTGGTGGACACGTGAGTCCAGACGTTCACTTCGTCTGGTTTACCTTGCTGGTGATGTGGAGGTCATGCTTTCAATCCAATACCAGTGTACTGAGGATCTTTTATGATTTTCCACTTCCTCTCTACAAAAATGCTATTACATTTCCTCTAAGTCGTACCCTCCTCATCAATACCCCATTAATTTGATTATATGAACATCCCGCATAAATATTGAGTCAAGATAAGTAATAAATTAATTTAAAATACGTCACAATTGCTACACCACTTTATTACTCTACTTTTTAATACTAACAAATATATTGAAAGTATTTGAGAACCCGAAAAAGAAATATCTTGTTGTTTTTTGTCCTTATTTCGCTTCTCACTACCCATCCTAGATATCCAAATATTAGCACTTATATAATTGGATGAAGAAGGAAGCATTTAGAAGAATTTTAACTGCATTTGCGTGTAAAGCGAATTGGAAAGCAACTAAAAAAAATACAGCTGATGTTGATGCCCTAATCTGCATGCCACCAATGAGTGTGTTTTTGTTTTGACACAAGTATTTTATCAGCCACGTTCAGAGTGTAGTAAAATGTACCCTGATTTTTTTATTTAGCACCACGTCTTACTAACCGTTCTGGTGATACGCTTAAGTATTAATTACGCTAGTGAGTTAGGAATTGTGAAGGTTAAATATAGAGAAATTGAACCCACATTTGCGTGGAGGGATGGTGGAAAATCATTTAGGTAAAGCCACCACCAGTTCACCCGAGCGAAATTTGAACCTCGATTTCCCGTCCTCAGCAGTCTAGCTTAACATGACTAGCGCGTTAGCTAACAACGCCACCGAGGCGGGTAAAAATGTACTCTTAAAAAAAAGACTTATATTATTTAAATATGCCTATTAGAATGTGATGTCGCAATGTGGAGTGATGAAGGTTACAAGAGGGTGCGAATAAATTTGACTGATTAAGATGTTTTATAGCTAAATAGAGAAACATAATAAAAGTTAATATAATCGGAATAGTGATCTCTATAAAGATAGAATAGTTTCATACATTGTGTACCAGTGAGGGAAAAAAGAAGATGATACTGCTGTCGGTGGATGGTTGCTGTCGTAACCACGCCCCCCATATATTGCGAGTGTCTCAAACACACTTCTTAACCTCTCCATATCAACCTCTTACCCTTAGCACTTGACATCAGACAAAAGACTAACAGGGATGAACGAGGTCTCAAGTGAAATGGGGCAAGATTTTTCTCACTTTCATACAATGAATGGTCTGTGTGTGCATTTCATGCCAGATATTTGTTCCGCTCATCCTTCTCCTGAAACTGTCAACGCTTATATGAGGAAAAAAAGAGGTGTGAGTCACGCCCTCAGTGGGTATGATTCTTGAAAAATACCGAAAGAATATAGGTACTATTTATATGGGGCTCATACGAATTCAATCAGTTACTCTTCAGAGAGTGATTACATACGGAAAAACAAGATGGAAGCGTAAAATAATTGACATCTTCTGCTGCTTAGTTATGGAAATAAGCAAAACCATCAGCTACTTCGATTTTACTTGGGGTATTTAGAGTGCATTTTCTGAACCAACTTATTAGATCAGCAGATCATTTGAAAACTAAATTAGTTATTGAACAAGCAACATCCTGACCCTAGGTCATTTATTTATCAATGTCCAAAGGGAAGCCCGAATTTAAGATACGATAAGTTTTTTAGTTGACCTTAGTGGTATTAGAGTAAAGTGTCCACCTCGGCACCCGATACGATAGTGCGAAATGCACTAACCAGCCGAAGGGTAGAGTTTATACCCAGCGCTGGATGGATAGAAGTCACATCAAATCAACCTCTAGGTTGTTAGCTTAGGAATAATAACTTATTTTTGTTACGCCGGGAATATAACTTTTTATTTATTTATTTGAAGTATGTAACATACAATATTTGAACCGACTGATTATATCAGCAGAACTTATATACTTACTTAAATCTAAAACAAACACAACATCCAACCCCTGTCCGTTAATTCTTCACTGTTAAAGTTAAAACCCACATTTAATCATTGGTAAATTTTTCGGCCATGCTGAGAATCGAACCTGAGACTATTAGCTTAGTGGACATACATGATACCAACTGATCTTAGGTGTCAGAAGGAGGGCTTATAGCACAACTAAACAAACGTGTTACAGATTGATCCAAGGTGTTGCACACGTATGAAACAAGAGGCACACAATATACAGTTTACAATAGAGTAGTCCGACACATTAGCTCAGAGTGTGGCGTGTCTTTCGAGTGAGATAAGGATTCTGGGTTCAATTCCTGGCATGACAGAAAAATTTATCATTGGTGAAATGTGGATTTACTCTATTAGAGTGATAAATTAACGGCCGAGGACTGGATGCTGTGCCTTTCCTTGTCTTAACTTAAATTATGAGGAAAATTAAACTTAGAATGTGCCATTACACACCTTTTGCTATTGAAGTACGATCCTAGAAAATCCAAATTTTCTCCCCACCTACATTTTTTCAGCCACTCTTTATCCTCCCCCAATTTGTATTGGGTCCATTTAAAATATGATTTATTTTATAGTTATTTGGAGTGTTCATTATACTTCTTGCCCATTTAAAGTTTTTGTTTTTATTAGTTTTGGAAATTGTAAACCACCCCTCTGCATTTAAACAACGTCTACTTAGAAATTTCAAATTATAAGAGGATTTAGGCTATATGGGGCTACACCTTCCCGCAAAATTTAAACCAAATAACACACTTAAAAGTGTATTTTTTGTTGTTAAGAACCCCCCTTGATACCTCTCTGTTTCCCAAAGCCATAGTTAAAAATTTGATATTTTCAGCCCTTAATTTAAAGGAGGTGTATTTTGTACTTCCTGCCAAATATAAGTTTACAAACACACTGGGGATTAATTGTTTACTATTAGTTTTTGAAATTTGTAAAAACCCAAACCCTATTTTACAATTCACTTTTAGAGATTTCTAATTTCAAATTTTAAGATTTATTGGTTTATCTGGAATTGTCTCTCTACCTGTCTGACATATTTTAATTTTATATCTGGTTTAAAACTTTTATTTTTATTCAAATTATAAGCCCCCAATTCCTAAAGCACCATTTTGAAATATTCATATATTTTTTTTCTGGTTTATGGGTCAATCCTACTACTTTCCTTCCAAACAAATTTTCAAGTTTTTTGACCCAGTGTTTGAGGAAATACGGTGATTTTTGAGTCATTTGGTCGCACAGCCTTAGACCTTCCCCACTATCTTAGGAAAATAACTTTAAGAGACCCACAAAAATGCCTTATTTTGATAGGAACCTTAAATTCTTAAATTCTATTGTCTATTAGTTCAAAATATACATCACTGAATTTTTCAAACTTTCAACCTCCTTTTTTACCTTCTTTGAGGTCAAATTTCGCAAAACCCTGTCTTATATCTTGTCTATGGCCCAAAAGGAATCTTCATGCAAAATTTAAAGTTTCCTGGCCCGGGGCAAGGGTAGATATGATGATGAGTGGGTGAGTGGTTTTTTTCTTATATATAACACACACACATATATATATATATATACATATATATATACCTATATAGGTGGCCTTATTTTGCAAGTGAATCAAACTTTAAGAGTTACTAATGCCATAGAGTACGTAAGATACCCCTTCTTCATATGTATAATATTATATATAATATAGTAAATATATGAATGTATACGTAATATACGCCTTCTCCATATATATAATATTATCTACATGGAAAGTATATATTATATATATGGAGAAGGCGTACCTTACATACTCTATGGCATTAGAAGCTATTAAAGTTAATTGCTGTACTTACAAAAGAAGGCCACCTATTCCTAACTTGAGCTAATTCTATCCAACCTTCATATATAAATACAAATCAGTGCATATCTTAATACTAATATTTTGGTTTGTAAACAAATGTAGTAATAGGTAATGTTTTTTTAACAATAAAGAAAAGTTTTGAGAATTGAAATATCAAGTAATTGATTATATCCTAACCACACAATTATGTATTATAATTCTAAAATATACATGCACATCTACTTAATCTAAATTCACCTTTTAAAACTTTTGGATTCTTTACTTAACTAATAAACTATTTTAAATCTTATATAAAATACTTTATTATCCCCTTGCAGCACACTAAATTTGCATACTTCGTTACGAAAATTCACTCCATCAAGTTTGAAGAAATGAAAGAGTTTGAAACTCGATTAGGATTCCAAAACACACACATATTTCACTCCAAAACTCAAACACACACAGCTAATACTGGATATTAAAGTTAGACATTGCATTAGATTTGGGACCTGGCGAAGTGTTACCCCACCTCCCACGACCATAACCCCCCTCTCACCATTTATGCAAGAAAATACTGGCTTCATCAGTCGTTACAGCAGGTTACATTAGACAGCAAGAGTATTTTATTCCATGTTCAATGAATTATTCATAAGTCACTCACAAACTAAGCTCAACCAAGGATTTGAACGCTCGGAAGAACAACGACGCAAATAAAATTGAGATGTCTTGTACATTCGGTACCAATACACTATAGAGTATCTTGATCGTTAATACTAGAGATATCCACAAGTTGAATTAATGTCCGGTTTTCCGGTGACGGGGGTGTCTGGTTTGGAATAACGACTGGGTGTATTGAGAACAATTTTTCTTAGAATGTTTTACACTCTTCCTTAATATATGTACATACATGTGAGTACATTTGCTCTAAATTCTATTTTATTTAGCCCTAGTTTATTAGTGTAGGTAAATGTGAATAGCTTGAACGAGAAGTAAAACGGGATTTAAAAAAATGAGACACACATAGCAGTTTGCAAGAACAATTCTGAGTGTTGTCTTAGAGTTCTAGTAAAGTGCTATTTTATATATTTTTTATTGTTGAGTCAATCTTTAAATCACTACTAAAGCTGCATTCACTCTCTAATTTCATGTATTGATTAAATGACTGCGGTCCATCTAACTAAGTGAATTTCGCCAATAAAACTACTCTAACACTACATTCTTTGTACTAGGGATAGAAAGATCTAAGGTGTAGAAACGGGGCTATCGGAGCTATGGTCATGATCATGTGTGCTGAAGTTGCTTTTACCTAAACGACCATCCACCCTATCTCCACGTAAATGCGGGTATTTTTTCTAAATTCTGCCTTCCTCATCCCTAGTCTACTAATGTAAATTATGGTATACTTAATGGGTAGTAACACTTGGTGAACAGAACACTATAATTACACTCAAACTAATAATTACGCACAATGTAAGGGCTTGCAAAACGTTAAATATTTCCTTATCGTTCAAAATAATATATTTATTTTGCACTGTAAAATAACCTAGATTTAATGGTAATGGATTGTATTACACGTTTTATAAGAAAAATACAACGGACTAATAAGAAAAACAAAATATTCCCCAATGCAATAAATTAGAATTTTAAATAAGAAGATATCAAACATCATAATATTAATCCCATCACTGTAACTCAATATAAATAGGCCAGACCAGTGGCGAAACGCGATGCTCATGTTTGCCTAAATAAATTTAACATATTTTATCTAAACCTCAACGGGAATTTAATAGTATTTTAAATTGTTACGTTTGACACAAAGGCTATTACTGACTTAATTAACTGGGTAGGAATGAAATAAATTATATAGAGGGAATGCACCAGCGCTAGCACGGAGATGTGGAGAGTGTATGGAAAGACCACAATGAAAGATTATATTGGGAATTCACTCTTCCGAGGTTTAATCCTCGAACTATTCATCACCGCCAATCCATTTTTTTTTATCGAGAGTGATTCTGCTGATAGTGCGAACATTAATATTAAGTTATCTTCTAATATATAATTTGATAAGCCCGTTTACGGTAATAGAAACTACGAGGAAATGACTAAACGGATTTTGAAAAACGACCTTTCATTTTAACGGTTAGAAGTCGAATATGTCTGGAGAAATAGTAGTTTTCCACGTAAACCTGATTTTAGCAGAGAATTTTCAGTTTTTCATTCTTTGTTTAGTCACCATGGAAACCGTTATTTGCTGCATGGCTGTAAATCTCTGAAAAATATATAACTTTTGGCTAAACAATAATAATAATTATTATATTATTATTTAGCACATCACAATTTTCTCTTTGGATGGGTATTTTTCTTTGGATTTTGGTCATAGCACATCTAAATATTGATATTTCTAAACTGGGAAAACATTCTATTCCTTATTGGAATGTTGTTATTTTTAATTCACAGTTAAATCAATCATATTGAGCATTATTCGAGAATTAAAAAGTTTAGTTGTTAAATTCGTGGAAATGTTGTCTACGTTTTGTTTCACGCATGATAAAATGTTGTTTATATATATTTAGATATGTATTAAAAGCTAAAACACGATAAAACCATGATGAAAAATGTTTAAAAAAAAGCCATTTTAACTATCTAAGCATGAGTTAAGGCGTTCATTTTTATTTAATAACTAGATAGCTGTTGCCCGCGGCTTTGCTCGCGTGGAAGTTGATTATATACAAATACGAAAATATACATATGTATCTACAGATTAATTTAAAATATTACGTTACGTTGATGACCATAACTTGACCTCAGATCAAAAATAATGCAAGTCCGATACAAACTTTCACCCCCCTTTTCAACCCTTATTAAATAAAATTTCCAAAATTCCTGAAACACGTATTTATTTGTTTTACGTCAATAACCGAAATACAAAATTTTGTTTATGTAACATTCAAAATGACGGACTTTCATACATATTATTATCCCCTTTTTTGACCCCTTTGGGGTGGAATTTTCTAAAATCCTTTCTTAGTGGGTACCTACATAACAAAATGAATATACAGTCCGAATTTCATGCTTGTAGCCTTGATAGTTTGCGCTCGGCGATGATGAATCAGTCAGTCAGTCAGTCAGGACATGTTATTTTATAAGTATAGATTGTTTTTGATGTTCATTTTAGCAAATAGTAACACAATTCCAATACACAAGTTAAGCTATGTTTTCATTTTACCACTTGATTTATGGCTATATATTTAAAAGTAACGTTTTTTGTATCCTCTCTATCTTCTCACATTCTTACAAATATAATAAGTTCGGCTATGTTTTCATGTTGATACTTAATTTTGAGGTAATGATATTTCAAAGTATCGTAAAGTTTTGTGTACCACATTTATATTTTCACATTACCTCTTTCTATCTAACATACTTTCTCACGCTCTCACACACTATCTTTCTCAAACGCTTTTTCTCTAAAACGTTCTATCTCTTGGATGCTCACTCAGCAACGCTCTCTCTCAAACGGTCTCTATCCCAAAACTCTTCCTTAAACTCCCTCTTTTTCAAACTCCCTTTATCTAAAACTCATTCTTTCAAACGCTCTCTAAATCACTCTCTCTAATCCCAATCTCACTCTATTTCAAACGCTCTCTAAATCACTCTCTCTAATCCCAACCTCACTCTATTTCAAACGCTCTCTAATTCACTATCTCCAATCTTCCTCTCCCTTCACTCTCTATAGCTCAAACTCTCTTTCTCAAACTATCTCTCAATTTCTCTTTCTCTCAAACTCACTCTTTCAAGTTATCTCCCTAACTCTTTCTCTCAAACAACCTCTCTATTAAACTCTTTCTCTAACTCTCTCACTCTATAATTTTCTCTTTATAGTTTTCTCTCCCAAACTTTCTAACATACGCCCTCACGTTTTCTCTTTATTTCACACAAAATCCTTCCCAAAATTTTACACTTTATCTTTATCACACACCCATTTTCTCATGAATTCTCTCTCACATATTATTTTTCTCGCTCCTTCACACTCTCTCTCACACATTCTTTCTCTCACAGACATTCTCTCTCCTCTATCTCTCTCTCACACACACACTGTGAAAAAAAATGAAAGGGAGGAAAAAAATCTTATTTTATTAAATATATTTATATATATATATATATATATATATATATACATATATATATAAATAATTCTCCTAAGGTTGTATATAAAGAAAATAGAAGTTTATTTTTATCTAGCTCAGTTGCACGAGGAAACTTAATCTCGGGACCTCTGGGTTTAGATAGGCACTTATACTTAACCTGCCTGCGGAGCTCCGGTAAATCACATATCTAGGTTAACATATTTATGTAACATTTGTTTTGTTGTCAAAGCTATAATTATTATATCACAATCTTAATCCAATTTAAATCATTCGATAACAAAATAAAAAAAAACCTTTTTCCTTACATTTTCAAAGGCAAAATAAAACCAACATATATACCTAAGTCCAACCACGTACAAAATTATGGCACAGAAAGTTTATTATTTACCCTTAACACAATTAGACTTCTTTGAGTCAAACAAAATAGCCACACTGCTCACATCCACCTATTATTTACCTTTTTTTTTTAAAACCATCCTCAGTCCCGCAATAATATAAGAAAATTGAAACTTCTCACCCTAGACCATCTGTAGTCGAGAACTCGATCATATGTACATATCTCTTTATGTTTACTGAAGGATATGCATGTCCTCACAAACTCTTCAAGTAGTAATCAAGATCCTGTTGTACATCCTTTCATAATCTTAAACTGGTAATAAGTAGTGGAACAAGTTCTTTTTCCTTCTTTTCTAATGATTGTAAAGTTTTTACATCCCGGCATTAATATCACTTCTTTTCAACACCACGCCAATAACAAAACAAAAGCACCTTTCCAATACACACCAAAGAGGTGATACCATTTAGAAGTAGTAATATTGTTGGAATAGTGACGTATGGATGATTGTAAATAGGGATTATAATTAAAAGGGGATGGTTTTCTTTGTCACAGATTTGCCCCCTAATGTTTCAGAAGTTAGTTTTAGTATTGAAAACTGCTACTGGAACATTACCAGCCATTGGTGCACTTAAAGTGGTAGGAGTTAAGGTCCATTGTCTAACGACTTTTCCTTTCTTCTAAACTTGGCACCGTTGAGATCCTTGCAGGTAAGGTTGCTCGGAAATGTACATTCATTTAACCCTTTACATATTGGTTTATAGGTTTTGAAGACGCGCACTTGACTTATGTCGGTGTCCTCGCAACCAAAGCGACAAATTAAAACACCTGCTCCTGGGTTTCAACCGCACTACACCAGCTATTTGAGCAAATTCAAATGGCACTCTAGTTGTCCTCCAGGTGAAACATTTGTCTACTACCTTGGGTTTTACATAACTTTTTTTTTTTACAAATATTTACACAAATATGTTACATGGCTAATGCTTGCCTATATAGTATAAGCTGTTAGCATTCTCTAGACCTACATACAATTGAATTACTAACACAAAACAAAACTACCCTCATTACATTGAAACAAAACCACACTTTAGCAATAGACTGGACATATTAAAATTATTAGTTTACACACTCTTTAACTAAACCAAAATTCTTAAATATTAAATAGCTAAGTGGATGGCAAAGGTTTGATAGAAACATAGTCGTGTTACAATATGAGACTCTCCTCTTGCAACTTATGAGACAATTGTTCCAAACAAACAAACAACAACTCGTGAATTCATGCCAAATTGGTGTTTCCTGAAATGTACTGCGCCCCCAATCATCTTTAATTGACCCACTAAACTCACCCTAACTGTTTGGGTACCTACAGCCCCCTAGGCTTCTTATTATACCACTGGTCGCGAATGCTGACTCTCATAATATGAATTTCAACTTCTTAAAGTGAGATTATCATAACAATCATCTGCCAGGTGATTTACATACACCATATGAGAAAATTAAACAAGTTAAAAATAATAATTACAAACATTAGTTGATTATATGAAGAAAAAAAAACCTTTTTCAAACCCTGAGATAAACATAGACTATAATGACAGAATATATTAAATAATATAGTAGTTTGACATAACTATTCAATGAAATTATAGGTTGTTTAGAAATAGACATACAAAATGTTATAACGTGCCCTATCATAAGTATAAGCCTACCATGGAAATACTGGGCCTTTTTCACATAAATATCAAGCACTTATCATAAGGTGCTACACGTATGAATAATTTATAACTTCATAGGGTGTTTTAAAATAAATACTAAGCGAAATAATAAAAAGGACATTTACACAATGTTGTCTGTTATAAGATAATGGAAATAACTTCCCTCGTTCCTGACTGCAAGGAGCGTAATGACGGAAACCAGGTACCACACTTGCTGGGGCCTGCTTATGGCGACTAATTGGTGAAATCAAAAGTTCCGGTGCGTCTCTTCTCAGCTGTTGGGGCTAAACATCTCAAGTATACAGTACATACTTGTAAACACACAAGCCCTATCATAGGGTAACAATTGCAGATAAAGTTCATGGATTTAACTTCTTTTCCTTAAAATAACTTCATTATAATTAAACCGAAAATGCTTATAACGTCTTAGACCTCGTCATGTTACTTGTCTGCTTCCCATACATGAATAAGGAATGACTTTGGTTGTGATGTTACTTTACTCTCAGAAAATCCCACTCTCTTGTCTCTTCCTCTAACTATATTTTCTTCTGACATATACAAAAAATATAAATAACCTTCAAAGTTTCACCATAAAACATTTAATAATTCTCGATGCTATTCATTTCCAATAAAAGTTGTGTGGGTTCCTGCCCTATCACAAGTTTTAATATTCATGTGACTATCACAAGTCTGCCCAGTCTAACAGCTACCGGCACAGAGGGACTAGCCTTAATGTTGACGCTGGTTATAACCATTATACATATATTTTAAATACTCACAGGATTTTCTCTCTCTCATTTTGTAGGCACATTCTTATCGTGTAGGTCTTCGGGATGCATCTTCTCTTCACATGGCGTATTTCTTAACTTCTTTGACGTAGATACTTTAACAATAACAAATAATCTATTACTGATTGTCGAAATTATCCATTATAATTCTTAAGTAATAATTGTGGGATAAGTTACCCTTTCCACAATACAAAAAAAAAAATTCTCCAAACTTTTGTTTTATCTTTCTTATCTTTCCTTAGATTGATACCTGACTTGTATAATACGGTGTGTACCTTCCAACCTTGAGAAAAAAATGCCGCAGGCTATTTGTTGGATGCTGGGAATCGTTCACCAATCTTTCCTAGAGTTTCTAAATTCTTCTTATTTTTTTTGTAGTTTTAAGTGTTTTAATTGTGTAGCCGGCTTTAGACATAATCAATTGTAATCCACATTGTTGTGTCTTTCGAGGCGCCACCTATGCAGTGCTGGGAACTCGTAGAACCATGTACCTAATTTCACCGGAGAGGCGGCTCACGAAAGGGTCGACCAGCTCTTAATGTTAACATTTAATTTGCTTTTAAAATAATTGAATGTTTTACTAATACAAGTCTATAATCGCCTTTTTAAGATATTGATATCAATATTGTCTTCCCATGCTCAAATTTGAGGTCAAGTGATGATACTATTTAATTATTTGTACAAAAGTTGGCTACTTCTGTTCTTCTGACTGACAAACACATCGATGACTCTGTTGCTGAAGTTTAGAAATTCAACAATTACATCCTTAAGTATAGAACAAACAGCCAGCGAATTTAACTGATCTTGTCCTATGGTGCTTTTGAATTTAATAGACAACTCAAAGATAATCCTTCAACTTCTAACATAAGCTCGGGACACGTCGGATTTCCTGACATCTCCATTTCTTCCTTTTCATTTAGTAATTCTTCCCTAAGATCTACACCAAGGGTGTTAACTTTTTCTTGACATACTAAAAATGCTCCCAGAGTGTGTGGCACCTGCGACCGGTCTGGGCTGCCTACATCGCAGGTCAACAGTTTCCCTCTTTGACAATTACATTTACATCAACTGGTTGAGGATGATGACTAGAACCACGGGATGCTTGCCCTTTATAAACTGGACCTATGTTAGCTGGTACCCTATGTTGAGGGTTCGTCTGGGACGGTTGAAATGGGGTATGGGAGTTACTCCTAGACCTAAAGTCCCTGTCGTTGTCCCCATAAGGGTGGTTCCTAGGTTGGGGAAAAGGTCCGTTGACTGACCTCTGGTCTCTTACCTCAAGGTTATGATGGGGGTTTTCCTGACCTCTACCAGGATAGTAGTGCTCTGACTGGGCTCCCCAAACTAAACTACGGCCTGAATGGTCGCGAGGAGGTCTATCTCTCCTCCACGCTTCCTGTGGACGTGCTCCCAGTTGAAACTGTGGAGTAGGTCCTACCCGCTGTTCCACGTTCGGCCTCCTATGAAGTGGGGAACTAAACTGTCCTACTTTGTCCCTACGCCTATCCTGTTCCAAAGCGTCCAAGCGCTGCAGTCCGGCCCTAAACTCCTCCAAAGTGTTGTAGGTAATCCCTACCAACATCTCGCGGTACCGTATGGGTAGTTGATGAGTGACCATATATATCAACTCAGAGTCACTGATGTTCGACTCGAAATTCCTACTTTTACTATACATGTCGGCAAGGTAACCCTCCAGAGTACCTCCGTTCTCATGGTACCTTGACGCATGTAATTTAGCCCTCATTGGCCCTGGATCTCCACATTTCAAAACATTGCTAGGAATCGGGTTCGAAACTCCTCCCAGCCTGTGATGCTTTCGCGCACTACCGACCACCAAGACAAAGCGTCACCAGTGAGGGAACTGCCCCCTAACCTTATTTTTTCCTTATCATTTAGTCGACGCCCTTCAAAAAGTTCCTCCAGAGTGTTGAGGTGGCTAACGGGATCCTGCCCACTCCTGCGATTGAATTTAGGGAGTCTATCCCCAAGAGCCCGGTCTCCTAAAAGGGTACACAAAGATGAAGAAAATGGGCTTAAGTCGCCCAACCCTCCTAACCTGACCTGGTCTGACAATCCCTCAAGCTGGTTCTTTACCATTTTTACCTCCTCGGCTGTATCAGTCAACCTCTGATCCAACACCACCTGGGTTTTGGCTAAATCCCGGTTCTTGTCCTTCAGTGAGCCAACAGTAGAGTTCAGAATCCCCAGTGTATTTGTCTGACTCTCGTTTCCTGTGCGCACCTCTAGGCTTAGTCTATTCAATCCTTCCTCTAGCTGTGCGACCTGCTGTTCTTGCTTCTGTGCCGTCAACCTTTGGTTTGACTCCAAGGTCAGGCTAAGCTCATCCCTTGACTCCAGGATCTCTTTCTTAACACTGGCCAGCTCCTGCCTGAACCGCTCTTCAGTGGCCTCAACTCTAACCTCAAAGTCGGCCCTGGTCTTGCCTATTGCCGCTGAAAACTCTTCCCTCATACTGACCGTTAATGAACCGATGTGACGCATAATCTCACTGCGGGTTTCCTCCTGAGTAGAAACGAGCTTTCTCTCGAGGACTAACTGCCCTTCCCTCATCTCCATTAACAACTGTTGGATACCCGCCATAAGGTCCAACGAAGGGGTACTATGGGGAACTTCCATAGGGAAAGGAGGGATTTTGTCCCCGTCTGGTGACGGACCCTCAAAATAAGTTTGGGATGAGTCGTCGCTCAAATCCTCAACCACTACTTGGTCCCTAACTACCTTTTCCTGCTGTGGTGTCGTGGTAGCAGCATCATCCTCCAACCCTACATCAATTGATTGTCCATCCATTATTGTGGGTAAAACCTCAGCCTCATACCTGATGTTTATCTTAGACTGTCCTATGTCCCTACTTCTAAGAAAATACCCTTCCTGGCTCATAACCTAAACCACATTTGAAAATACTAGGTTGCTCTATCCTAATCTTATCGAAAAGCCCCGCGTTAAGGCGCCACTGTGAAAAAAATTAAATAAAAAAAAAATATTTAGTTATTTTAATTAAATATATATTCCTCCTACTGTTGTATGTAAAAAAAATAGTTCAATTTTATCTAGCTCAGTTGCACGAGGAAACTTAATCTCGGGACCTCTGGGTTTAGATAGGCACTTATACTTAACCTGCCTGCGGAGCTCCGGTAAATCACATATCTAGGTTAACATATTTATGTAACATTTGTTTTGTTGTCAAAGCTATAATTATTATATCACAATCTTAATCCAATTTAAATCATTCGATAACAAAATAAAAAAAAACCTTTTTCCTTACATTTTCAAAGGCAAAATAAAACCAACATATATACCTAAGTCCAACCACGTACAAAATTATGGCACAGAAAGTTTATTATTTACCCTTAACACAATTAGACTTCTTTGAGTCAAACAAAATAGCCACACTGCTCACATCCACCTATTATTTACCTTTTTTTTATTAAAACCATCCTCAGTCCCGCAATAATATAAGAAAATTGAAACTTCTCACCCTAGACCATCTGTAGTCGAGAACTCGATCATATGTACATATCTCTTTATGTTTACTGAAGGATATGCATGTCCTCACAAACTCTTCAAGTAGTAATCAAGATCCTGTTGTACATCCTTTCATAATCTTAAACTGGTAATAAGTAGTGGAACAAGTTCTTTTTCCTTCTTTTCTAATGATTGTAAAGTTTTTACATCCCGGCATTAATATCACTTCTTTTCAACACCACGCCAATAACCAAACAAAAGCACCTTTCCAATACACACCAAAGAGGTGATACCATTTAGAAGTAGTAATATTGTTGGAATAGTGACGTATGGATGATTGTAAATAGGGATTATAATTAAAAGGGGATGGTTTTCTTTGTCACAACACACTCTCTTTCCCTCTCATCCCAGTATTTCATTCTCTAACACATACATATACTCTCACATTTACTTGCTCACATTCCCTCGATCTCTTTAAACGATCGTTCTCCCTCTCTCTCTCTCTCTCTCTCTCAAACGTTCTATTTCTTAAACACTCTCTCACAAATAATTGTTTTCTCTCTCTCAAACTTCCTTTCTCACTAACTCCTTCTTTTTCAAACACCTTCTTTTTAAAACTCTCTCTAAATCCATCTCATTCTTGCTATCTCAATCTCTCTAAGTGACTCTCACTCTTTATATTGCACTCTTTATATCTCAAACTCACGCTATCAATTTCTCTCTTTAACTTTATATCAAACATTCTTTCGTGAACTCTATAATTCTCTCTAACTCTAATTTTTTCTATAAACTAATCTCTCCTTCTATGACTTCCTCTCTCAAACTCTCTTTCACATGCTTTTACATTTTCTCTCTCTTTCACACACTATTTTATCCAAAATTGTACACTCTCTTTTTCTCACACACACATATTCGCTCAGACACTTAATCATGCATTCACCATCACATATATCTCTTTCTCTCTTTCTCACATACTATTTCTCACTTTCTCTTTCTCTCTTTCTCACACACACACACATACACACTCTCTCTTCCTCTTCTAACGGTATTTTTTCTCCCATACACATAATCTCACAATCAATAGCTCACATTCACTCGATCTCTATTAATTGCTCATTCTAAGTCTCTTACACTCACTCTCTCACATTAAAACTCTCATTTTCACATTCACCCATACACACATGATCACACATTATGCACTTACACTCTCATTTTCATTTTATCACCCTCTCTATCATATATTATATAATTATCCAATTTGATAAGCCCATTTCCGGTAACAAAAATTACGAGAAAATGACTGAACAGATTTTAACAAATGACCTCTCATTTTAAAGGTAATGGTGTCCAGGATGTCGGTTAAAATAGTAGTTTCCAAATAAAAATGAGTTTCACCAAGAATTTTCAACTTTTCATTATTTGTTTACATCATCATGGACAATCTGATTTGTGCAAGAGTGTATATATATTTATCTCTGGTTACAAATAATACCAACTCAAGTCTTACTTTCAGGGGATGGTGTAAAATATAAAAAGATTAAGAGCATTATTTTTATATTTATCAAACAAACCGAGGATATTACGATATATATATATATATATATATATATATATATTTATATATTTATATATTTATATATATTTATATATATAGCATTGATTTTTATCCTCCTCCTCCTCTTTGTCTTTAAATATTTGCCTCTACTTTTATGTATATTTTGATAAGCTCTTTTCATATATTTTAAATTAAGGAAGATGGGCTGAACCTATTTTGACAAAAATTCAAACATTATAAAGGCTATGAGTCTGGGATGTCGGCAAAAATATTGGATAAAAAACAAAATTTCTTAGCGAGCTTACAATTTTTTCTTTCTGTGTGAGCTTTCTCTCATTTGTACAATAATTCTTTGTTTACATCACCATGGAAACCATGTTTGTGTAGTTGTAGTTCGCTAAATAATACATTTCTCTTTGGTTAAAAATAATACCGAGGTTTTTAATTGATTGTTTTGGAGCAACAAATAGAGAGCTGGGAGTGGGATCGCTTTAAACTTCTCATCATGGCCTGAAGAGGTAAAATAATAAACAAATACTTATTGAATCAAATTAATCAATGAAAGCTAAATATCTATGTAATGTTGATGGTCTTTCACGAGTAAGCTTTTGACTAGAAAGTCGAGTGAGGAAAAACTATATGAAACATTTCCCAATATAAAGTTTATAATACATTTTAGTTCAATATTCTGCATAAATCACTGCAACGATCCCCTAGTAAGTCATATAAATGTATATATTAAAATGTGTGTTCCCGTTTTTAAACCCTACTGTTAAATTATATAGAATTCAAAGTATAATAGTTTTAATTTGTATATTTCTAAATATATAAAAAAACATTTTTATATAAGTTGGTAGAGAACCTCAAGCTCATATAGCAGTTAAATGTTCAACAATGGAAATCAAAGAATATCAAATCCATTAGTCGTTTTGTTGGTTTATTCATGTAAGAAAATTCTAGATGTATTCATGGGAAAGCACTTGAAAATTTCAATAATATTTTATTATGTCGTTAAGTTTTTAAGGTTGTGCTCACTATAGGAAAACTTTGAAAAATAATTTCTTTTATTCAAATGAACAATACCTTTGTTTGAACTCCATCCATATGTAGAGTAAAATATATTTATTATATTGTTACGTGAGTTATTTCCATTTAATAATTGAACATGGTATGAAGCAATATAAAATAAAAAATAAATTATATACCTGTATTATAAGAGTAAAATTTAGAAGCGACAAAAATAAAAATATGAAAACGCTAGATACAACATGCCAAGTAACGTCTTAAAAAGAGTTAGACAGTTAAATAAATTCACAACTACCGAAGAACAAATATAAATCCAGTATTTTCTAATAATAAATATTATATTTATAAATTATATACATCCTGTACGTATTAGCATATATATATAATTAAATTATATACATCATGTATGTATAAGCATCTATACACACACACACATATATATAACTTTGGATTATATATATATATAACTTTGGATTATTTAAATTTCTCGGGAAATAAAAAGTACCTAACAAAATATATTCCACAAATTTTATGAAATATGTACATGTT
Source organism: Timema cristinae (assembly GCA_039000515.1). Lineage (NCBI taxonomy): Eukaryota > Metazoa > Arthropoda > Insecta > Phasmatodea > Timematidae > Timema > Timema cristinae. Next base: position 56,316,317 of record JBCFYV010011172.1, on the reverse strand, counting down.
AGGCAGAAACATTCTACAGTATCACAAATCTTATTAAAACACTATTACTTTGAGTTGATAAATCAATTCAAATAACGTGTTATTTTACAGAATGTTTATTCATTCCTATGAATTGATATTTATCAATTAATCTGGTTGATACAATTTCATAAAGAAACTATATTACTATCAACAATATGCTCAGAGTGTAAGGTTATTTTCATATATTAATCTAATATATTATATAATTTATATTGTAAAGAATATCAACATTTATATTTTTATATAAACAAAATTGTATAAATTTTACATAATGTCACATAAACTCTACCAAGATGACTAGAATAATATCCGTTGTAGACGTTGGGAACTGTGTAACATTTATATTTTCATGCCACAATTCGTTGAATATCTATTTGTTAGTTAACACTTGGCCATACATGACAATAAAGGGACATGGGTCCGATGAAAATTACTGTGAATAAAGATACTACATTTTACTGTCTTATAGCTATTAAATGTATTAAATCGGGCAATCTTTAAAATCATAACACAATTTTTAATAAGCAAATAGGGTAATAGTTGAGTGTCTGTATTTTGTTTAATTTTCTCTAAAATATATTTGTCAATATAGTTTTTTGAAGTGGGACAATAAACTCAAAAGTAAATATTACGAAGTTCGTGGCAAATATTTAAAAAGTATAACATTTAATACACTTCAAAATATTAATACTTACTTTAGAGCTCTAATCCTCTAATCCTTTGGCATTAGAATGAACTGCCAATGACAAATGGAGGGGGATTCAATTTTTCTAATTGGGTGTATCGATGCTGATTTTTACTAAATCATTTTTCAAACTTTCTTCTCCCAAATGTAGATACATTTCTTTAAAACTCTACTTTTTAAATTCTGATTTTTGAATTTGCCAGGAAAATAGTAAGACTCAGTGAGCAATTTTTTAATTCCCGATAGAATAGCCTGTTTAAAAACACGTTTTGATTTATATATTTCTGAAAATGTTCATATAATAATAAACATTTTAAGATTGTCTCTGACATGGCCATTATCATGGGGTAACTTTGCTTTTGGCATGTCCTCTGATAAACCTATTTTTATTTATAGCAGGGCAACATTTAGTATTTGCATATTAGGAGGGAAGTATTATTATTTATTATTTAGCACCGCGTCTTACTACCCGTTCGGGTTAAACGCTTTAAGTACTAATTACGCTAATGGATTAGGGATTTGTAAGGTTGAATTAGAGGAAACGAACCCGTATTTGCGTGGAGGGAGAGTGGAAAACCATTTATGAAAAACCACCCCCAGTTCACCCGACCGAGATTCGAACCTTGATCTCCCCATCCTCAGCAGTCGAGCTCAACACGACTAGCGCGTTTGGCAACTACGCCACCAAGGCGGGTAGGAGGGAAGTAGAAATGAGTATGATTCAGTTCCTCCCAAGTATTGTTCCAGAGGAAGAAGATCCGTTGTAATATACGAGTTTATAATTTAGCTACTAAAAATAAAGTTATGAAATTATCACCAATGATCGCACTGAGTAAATGTATAGATCATACAATCTGATATTCCAGTGTTGGGTTGGTTTTGGTTCAAATCCTGTCTGGGTATGCATATGTTGGGTTTTAATAAATATTTTCCTACCCTCTCTTCACATAAATCCTGCTGCATTTAATTTAAAACTCTACTAACCTCATACCCACTCTATAAGCGTAATTAAAGTGCTTACAGCTCAGATAGTTAGAGTAGTTTAACATAATAAATGAGCCAAAACATAACATCATCCACAATTAAATACATTATAACGAAAGGTTGATATCAAACTTAATGAATTACTCTTTTAAATATGTTATCCAATTACCAAATTCACAATCAAATGCTACTAGAATCTTGAACAAATTACCATAGAAAGACGTTGAGCATAATAATAACTTCAGGGTTATACCATACGAAATTCTTTATAAGACAGTATAACTATTACGTAGCATTTATAAAGTTTAAGCATTCTTATACATGCAAAGCGCAGTTGTGTGGGCGCCTTATGAACAATTTACATAATCTTTGCTTCTCGTTTTATCTATCACGAAAGATCTACTGGCCCATCCCATGAGTGAATGCTTATTTTTTTATGAATACGTCCAACAATACAAGGTTATTTACAGCTAAACATAAAAAGTAGTTATAAAGAATGTAGTTTAGAGGAACTAAACACTCATTAGTGTAGAGAGTTTAAGGGAAAACCAATGTGACAAACCACATTTGCCAGTTCACCTCTAGCAAACCCTGCCGAGAATTGAACCTTGATCTCCCCATCACCGACAATCCAGTCTATTAACGCCATAAACCACATCCACTGTGGATCTAAATTGTGACTAAAAAAGACTTACTATAAATTAGATTTATAGTATCCGGGTTTCAACCCAAATTTATTATATTTTTGTCACTCATCTTCTTACTACTCATCTGAGCTACATCAAATTAATCACACTAATGGAGTAGGTATGAAGAATCTAGAATTTAAAGGAGATGTACCTATATTTGCATGGTGTAAGGGTGGAAATCTAAAAAAGTCCAATCTTAATAAGAAGAGCATTAAAGAAAATACTTTTTTTGGGCATCTCATATTGAAAACATTTTACGATTGTAAATACATTTATAATATCTATCAAATTGACAGCTGAAGGTCACATGACTATAGTTATGAACACATGAAAGTAAATCTTGTAGCGTTTATATCACTTATATAAGGTTCTTCTTAAGAAAATTGGACTGTATTTAGGAAAAAACACCTTCTTTTCAATCAGATGGGATTAGAACCTTGACCAGTTCGTCTTTGGCAGACCAGACTGGATGAGCTTTAACATTTATTATAGGTGTTTATCGATTAGGATTTAATCTAATTGGTTTTATTACTAGTTCATAAGTCCATCATATCACCCAGAGTCTATCATTTAAGTGATAAGACTATGTGCGATGTCTTAAGTAGAGATAGTTTTCAAATGTTGTGTTGGTGTCACCCTGTTTTAAAATGCACCAACGAAAGTGTAAATTGAGTAAATAAATAAATGTAGGAGAATATATAGCTGAAGAAATCTTGTTGGGGGAAATCTTAGCAAACACCTGTTGCCAAATAATATTTTTAGCATTCACATAAACATTTTGAAATACAAACAGTTATATTATACGGGTCGTAAGGCAACTGTTTTATAACTATACAGGTGACCTGGTGGTCTAGGGTTAAGGTGTCAGACTTCTGTGCTGGCGGCCGGGGTTCAAACCTCGGTCCCGGCATAGATTTATCTGATTTCCAAACCCTTCCTACACCTCTGACAAGACATCTTGTGAATGTGTGGAATGCCAGGCCACCACCGTGGTTCGGATTACACGTTAAACTGTAGGTCCTCCATTTCATCTCACAATCACCCTACCTTTACACATTAGCGTACGTGCGTATAACCCGAACTGGTAGTAAGACGCGGTGCTAATAATAATAATAATAATAATAATAATAATAATAAAAATAATAATAATAATAATAAAAAAGAAAAATACCTTATAAGATCCAATTAGTAATCTAGTTTCCATTTGGTGGCCTCCTAAGTCTAAACATTCTTGATTGAGAACATGAGATTGTTTAAGTTTTAATAAATGAAATACGATAGTAAAATTGTATATATAGTATTCAAACGGGATTAATTTAATATTTTATTTAAAGGTTGCTGTACAACATCCATTTAACAAAAATCCAATTTGATCTTTCCTCCTAAATACAAAAACAACGAAAACATCGTAATCTAGTGAACCAAACAGGCTTTCTATAAATCAGTTAGTTAGACCAAAATAAACCTTTTATGTTCTACGGTAATCCCACATAATTCTGTTTGATATAGGAGCCTGTTGATTCAAAATAGAATACAAATTTCCAAGCCGAACAAAACACGATCCAAAATACTCTTAGCATGAAAGGGTTATAAAAAGAACACAGGTGACAGGTTTGAATATGTTTTAGAGGTTTATTTTTCACGAAAATGCGCAACGCTGTAATAACTGTGGCTTGGATGCTTATCAATTAAAAATACCATATAATATTCAAATGTGCCCTTTAAATTTCAAAAAATTCCATAAATAGACAATATATGGTCTAAAAATATTATTATGGCTTTTCCAAATCTACTTTACAATAATTAAAATTAATTTTATTCCAATTATTGTTGGACCGGGATTAATAACGATCGGCAGAAATCCATTCTTTAATTAATTTAAATATTTTAGCAAGTGTTTATTACTATTACAAGGAGAATTTGAATTTATAATATTCCATAAGAATAACCTAGATTTAATTTAAACATTTAAATAATTCTTTTTAAAAATGTTTGCAAAATCTTGCTAAGTTATAAAGTTCATGAAACTTAAGTCTACACCAAATATTACTTATAATAATATTTAGCACCGCGTCTTACTACCCGTTCGAGTTATACGCTTATATATTACTTATAGTTCTACACCTTAGATAAATTGGTAGCCAGTCGTTTAGCTGAAGTTAGGTCTTAGATTCAATTCCCAGCATGGTCAAAATACTCATGGATTCCTTTAATATATATATGTATTAATGATTGGGGTCATGGCACTAATATTTTTGTTTGTTCTATAATTAAGTTATATTGATTATTTGTAATAATATAGTTAGTCGATCAGACATTGCCATTGAGTACACCTAATTTTCTAGTTTTAATGTATTTTTAGTTATATTAAGATATAATGTTTCTTACCTTTAACAAAAATGTTGAGGTATAATTTTTAGAAAGTACAAAAATATGTTTTGCAGCCAACATTGATACCACTTGCTCCTGTGGCCAAATGATCTAAGAAATAACGAAATAAAGGACTGACAGTTTCATACAGATCGTTTTTCGAATCCTGGTCTGGCGTACTCAGGTATATTTTCCCTAAATTGTTTACCACTCTCCCTTCACGCAGATGTAGATTCACTTTGTTTAAAAACCACATTCATTTTAATTGGTAAGCTACTATGTGTACTGCCCAAACGGATGCTAAAAAACAAAAATATTGATAACATTTTATTAGTAATTATCTACAGTCATTAGATATATATATATATATATATATATATATATATATATATATACATATATATACATATATACATATATATACATATATATATACATATATATATATACATATATATACATATATACATATATATACATATATATATATCTAATGACTGTAGATAATTACTAATAAAATGTTATCAATATTTTTGTTTTTTAGCATCCGTTTGGGCAGTACACATAGTAGCTTACCAATTAAAATATATATATATATATATATTTTTAAAATAAAATTTTAATAACAACTGATTTTGGTCAAAAACATTTAAAAAATTTAAACTATAATTTTTTGGGGGCCCCATTGAAAAAAAAAAAATTTTTTTTTTTAAATTTGGGGAAAAAAACAAAATGGAGTCAGAAAACTAATTTTTTGATTAAAATATTAAAAGGGTTTTTTAAAAAAATTAAAAAATAAAAAAATTTAAAGTTTTCCCCCATTATGATTGTATTATTTTTATCACCAAAGTTTTAAAAGGGGTTTAAAAACCCCTTTTTTGTAAAAGTGGGAAAGGGGGGTGTTGGGAAAAAAAAAGGGCCCTTTTTAAGGGAAAAAATCAGGGGGAGGTCTTTCCCCCCTTTTTTCCAAATTCTTACGGGGTGAAGGGGGTTTTTATAATAAAAAATTTTCCCCCGGGGTTTTACCCCCCAAAAAATAAAACCCCTTTTTCCCCCTAAGAGGGCCATAAATTAAAATTCGGTTTCGGTGAATACAAAAGGTTGTAATAGCTTTTATATTAAAAAATTGCCACCTAAAAAAAAATAAACAGGTTTTTAAAAAATAGAACAAACAACGAACTGTTAAAAAAAAAATTACTTTTTGGGCTTTTGTTTGGGAAAAAATTTGCATACTTTTTTTTAAAAAAATATATTTTTTAGTACCCAAAATTTCAACATACAATTTTAATTGTGTTTGTAGGGGAACCCCGGGGGGCATTAAACACTTTTCCACAAACAACGTCAAAACAAAACACACAAAAACTAATTTGTACCCATTTTTTAATTAGTTTGGGAGTAATTGATTTTACTCTATACAATGCCCCAATCAACCCTTTCAACCCCACCCAAAAAATTTTTTCACGCTCAAATAAAAAACAAGCGGTCCCCCCCGGGGAAAAAAAAAAGGAAGGGGGGGGGAAAAGGGGGGGAATGAATACCAAGGGGATAAACTAATTCAATTTCCCTTTAAATGCTTTGAAAGGCCATTGTCCTTTTCAGTAATTTCCCTTTCCCCTTTTTTGCTGCTTTTTGACTTTCACAAGGCCCTCACGAAAACAGAAACCCCCGGGTTTAAACTCTTTGGGAAAAACTCTCCCAAACCCCATTTAGGCTAAAATAAAGCCCTTCCGGGGTTTTCCGTGAGGAAGGGCCGGTTTAATAAACTTCGGGGGGTTTTTTTTCCCCAAATGGTTTCCCCTTTAATTTTTTTTTAAAATTTCCCCAAAATTTTAAAATTTTTTTCACGCAACCCTTTTGGGGATCTTTAAAAACCGGGGAGCGGGAGGGGACGCTGTAAAAATAAAAAATAACACTTAAAAATCCGGGGCCCGTTATCCGAATTGCCAGGGGCCAAACCGAGAGTCTTTTTCAGATGGGGTTTTTCCCGGGTTTTTTCCCCCAAATCACATTTTTTTAAATTTTGGGGGTTCCCCAAAACCCTTTTAAAAGACACTTTTTTTTTTTTTAAAAGTTAAAGGTTTTTTTAAATTTTTTTATTTTTACTTTTTAAAAAAAAAAACTTAAGTTTTTAACAAAAAATTTTTTAGTTTTAATAATCCCCTTTTTTAAAACCCCCAAAATGAAACAAAAATTTTTTAAAAAAAAATTTTTAAAATACTTTTTCTTCGTTTTTGGGGAAATTTTTTTTGATAGGGGTAAAATAGTGCATAAATTCAGGGGGCACCACGAGGGGGGGCAAAGGGGGGCCAAGAAAGCTTGGGAAAAAAAAAATTTAAAAAAAAATATTGGTTTAACAATGTTAAATCAAGGTTGAAAATAACCCCAAAGTCTCAATACAATGGAACTGGGTAAAAATATTTTGTCCACCACCCCCAAAAAAAAAACCTTTTTGGGGGAAAAAAAAGGGGGGGTACGTTCCCCATTTTTTTTTTTTCCTCCGGGGAAAAAAATTTTTTTAAAAACCCAATTTAAAATTTTCCCCCTTTTTAAATTATTTTTTTTAATAGTTCTAATTTAAATTTTTAAAAAGGATAAAATATAAAAAATACCCCTGCCCCTTTGGGAAGGGTTTTTCCCAAACCCCTTTAAAATTTCCCCCCATATACTACGTACCCTATTAAAATTTTTAAAATTTTTAAAATAAAAAATTGGGAAAAAACTTACATTGGAAAAAACACTCCCAAAACCACAGACAACGGGGCGCGATGTAACGTTTTCAAGGGGAACAACAAAATCCCAACAAAAGCCAACTGATCAACACGCGGCACTATTTGGCCCGGGGGACCTCGCTCTCCCAAATACAAAACGAAATAAAAGGGGTGTCCCCGCCTCCGGGAACGGGGGGTCACCACGGTTTTTGGCCACAAAAAGGGGTAAAATTCCCCTTTCCCCCCCGCCGATTTTTGAAAAGGGGGCTAATTTTTCGATATAAATCTCGAAAACCCCCCCCCCCCCTTTTTGAAAAGTTTCTCCCCCCTTTTTTCCTTCGACCGCCCCCCTTCCTAAAAAATTTTAAATTTTTAAAAAAAACTAGGGGTCCCGGGGTCTCGGGGCCCCTTTTCACCCCACCCTCGGGGATAAAGTGAGGGCACAAAGGGTTTGGGGGGGAAAATTTTCCTTCCTCCCAAAAAAATTTTAAAAGTTTCGGCTCAGGGGGGGGAAAATTTTTTTAAATTAAATATTTTGACTTTGTTATTTAAATTTGTTTTTTGAATATTACTACAAGGCTTAAAGCGCTGGGAGTTAGAAACCTCCTTTCCCCCCTTAATCCGGGGGCGGGGGCCCCATTCAAATGTATTTTATAATTTCCCAAATTACTTTTTAAACCGGGGGAAAATTTTCAGGGCCCGGGTTTTGAAACCCCTTTTGTTTTTTCAAGTATCGTTTCTGGACTCATCTTTTTTCGCCAATTAAAAAACCTGGGTTTTTATTAATTATTACCTTTCCTTTTTTAATTGCTATACGTCACTTTTGCTACGCGTCGTAAAAAAAATAATTTATACAAGGGTGGATAATTTAAAACCTAGAGTAACCATTTAAAAAAAAAAAAAAAAAAAAAAATGATCAATTTAACGAAGTAACCAAAGACCATGTCATGAGACCCCGCCCTTACCTTTGAGGGTTTTAATTAATGCGATTTGTTTTGAGGGGTAACGTTATGTTTCCCCTTTGAGAATTGATTTCCGCGTGGAGGGAAAAACCCCTTTTCCCCGGGGTGTTGTTTGTTTGCCACTTTTTATTTTTCTTTTTTGACAAATAAAATTTAGTTCATTCAGGAAAATTTTTACCAATTTACTGCCTCTCTCACCTTATAAATTTTAAGGGGGGGTTAAAAAGGACAGAGCGTGTTAACGGGGTAGAGGGTTAACGTTTAACAGGGTTACGGGTTAGGGTTAACAGTTTTTACATTTTGAGGGTTACTGGATTAATTATGGCTTTATAATTTCGACTTTATGTCAAAATGTACTTTTGGGCCCTTATTTCATCCTCGAACACTAGGGCCTATAAGTAGGGTTTGGGAAAAGATGCCGAACATTAAACAAAAAAGGGGGAAATATCCAGATTTTATATTAGAATACATTGTACAATACCTTTTTGTTTTTTTTCATACTGTCTTTGCCAGGCTCCTCCGCTGAAACCAGCAAAACCCCTCAACCAAACTGCGAGATCGATTCTACAAGAAACCGGGAAAAACCATCGCCACTCCAAAGTTGGCCACCCCCACTCCACCCAACGCAAAGGGGGTGAGTTAAAGGTCTAATTTAAAGCACATGAGTGAGTTGGGAATCTCCGCAATTTTGGCATGGACACAGTTGCGAGTGGGAAAAAACCGATACGCCCTCCCCCCCCCCGTCCTCCAAACGCCAGCGGTTGTTAAATGTCTAGTAAGGTCCTTGGGAAAAATTAGGTCGCATTCCTTGTGTATGGTCAAACTACACAGTTTTTTAACTTCTTGGGTTAAATTAGCCGCATCCCCCTTAAACTCTTTGTGAGCCCGAATTTTTTACATTGTGTTTTGTCCAAAACTCGGGGTTCTTAAACCCAAATTTTTTTCCGGGGGGATTTACAGGTTTTTCATTTAAGGCATAACTGACCAGATTTTTAAAACCTTTTACCTATAGATTGACAGAATTACGGGAGGTTTGCATAGATTTCATTTCCTTGTGAAACTTTTAGGGAAATTTTTTTCTATCTTCACGAGGGGCTGCGACTCAACGCCATCTTAAGGGGCCTAAATGTAAATATTATTTTTGGGGAAAAGTTCGCCGCTTTAAACCCCGGCCCATTTTTTTTTCCAAGTAAACCAATTGATACTTTACTCTATCCTGGCTTCGCACATTTTAAGAGACTCTTCTTCAGAAGAGGAATATCCAATGCCATGCCCTGAGGTTGTAAGCCACGCGCGGCGGGGTTTAAATCCCGGGGCAAGTTCTCCTGTGCCCTTATCGGGGGTCTCCGCTCGGGGAAACCCTTTTTAGGGACTTGGGGGGGGGAAACCCTGGGTCTAACCAGGGGCCGCGGGGCCCCGTGACATTTTTAGATGATTTTCCGCTGCAAAATTGGGGCACGTTCAGAGGAGTGCGGCATAAACTATTAGGCCTTCGCGACCGGGTAGGCCGCGTCGTAATTTTATGCCGCGATTTTGAAACCCATGGGTTAAATTTTTTATTGGGCCTGTGGATTTTTAGGGTTTTTTGATATGGGGCACACTCCCTTTATTTTAAAACTTTTTGGTATTATTGGGGGCAAATTAATAATTGTGAAGATATTGGCCCCAAAACGACACTGTTGCCAAAGGGGAATGTTTAATGGGAACCATAATACCTCTCCATTAAAATTGACATTTTCTTGGGAAAAGTTCCTTTACGTTGCCCCCTCCCGTTTACAGTTTTGGGGAAACGATTTTTTTTTTTTTGGAAACCAACGCGGGGGATATGGAAAACGTATTGTCCCTTATTTTTGCGCCAGGGAAATTTGTCCGTTTGCACCGGAAAACGCCGCCCTGCTTGTTTCCTTTGTAGGATAAAGAGGGCCATTCAAAGGTATTAACGGTTTTCCCGATGTAACACAATAGGGGGGGAAATGCGACATTTTCCCTTACGACTTGTTTCTCTTGACAAAATCCCCGTACGGGAGGGGCCCTACCCTGCGCTCCTCCCCAAAATGGAATTTTTAAAAGACTGATTTTCGCTTAGAAAAAAAGGAGTCATTTGCCGTCTAAATCACCTTATCCCCCCCCGCTTTCAAAATTCCCCGCAAGGGGAAAAGGGGATCGCCTCATTTTACACAGGAAAATTAATAAAACTTGTTTTCGATCCTTTTTCCTCCTAGCCAAGGGGCGGCATTCAACACCTTTGGTAAAACCGGGATTACAGTCTCATTGACTTTTTCGCTAGCTCCCCAATCGCCTCTCAAGCCTCCCAAAAAATTTACCGCCTTGTAACTCCGTGGGAGGTTTTTGAATTTTAACCGCGTTCCCCAGGGGATTATTTCGGGGGCAAGCGCTTGTAAGTGTTAACATATTTCTTGCCACTTTAAAAATTTTAAAAATTTTTTTCAATTATCTGAGAATTTCATTTATAGTAATTCACTTCAGGGCCTTTGCGCACTTTAAAAATGGTTTTTTAACGTCGCGCTCTGCTGGACTCCTGTTAATCCCGAAAAGGTTACTGGCTAAGGGGTCTCCCGTTCTGGGGTATGTTAATTTTTCCGGGGGAAATTTGCTCGTTGACCCGACGATCAAGCCTATCCCTTTACTTCCCTACCCCAAGAATTTAAAGGAAATTTTAGGTTTTGGGGAGTGCCTATTACGCCAGGTTTTCCCCCCTTCCCCTGATTACTTTTCCCGCAAAAAAACCTTAAAAAAAAGGGGCGTATTTGCGTTTTGGGGCGGGGAAAAAAATGATGCCTTTTTCGCCCTCAAACGGCACCTTGTCTCTCCGGGTATTGCCATGCCCCCTTCCCCTCCCCTTTATTTACATTTGATGCTTTCAATTGCCTCGGGGGCCCTGCTTTCGCAGCGAAAACCCCTGAGGTAGGCCTACGTTTTGCCACAAACCTTTTAAAGCACTGAAAAAATACAGTACACGAAAAGGAATGCCTAGGTTGTTTTTCGCATAAAAAGTTCTAACACCCAAGCTTAAAAGTTACCTTTAAAACAACAACAGGGCTGACCTGGGATGGGAAACCCCCCCAAAACGGAAAAAGGCCGCTGGGTCTGGGGCTTTTTATTTGACTTCACTACCCCCATTCCGGTAAAAAGAATTTGTGCGATGCTTGTCGGGGGATGGGAGGGTCTGACCCGTAGGGGATGAACGGGGGCGGAAACGCTAGCGTGATCACACCATCCAGAATCTTTATTTCAAATTGGGGCTCATCAGGGCCAGGATGAATTTTTTAAAAAGCTCGTAAAGAATAAACTGGGGAAGTATTGGAACTATCGCCCGCCAAGGGCCTTAGTGTAAATTAGGGGGAACCCCCAAAAACTATATTCCCAGAAGCTCAGGCCTTTCTACAATATTTTCCCCGATCTGTTTTGGGGGCATTGTTGCCCAAAAAGAGAAAAAGTTTTCCCAAGAGTTTTATTTGGGCCCCAAATTGCCCAAACGTAAGGGAAAAGGGGCCAATTTAGGCCTGCCAAAGGGGCCAAAACCCTCACAAAACTCGAATTTGGGTTTTTATTCTGCGACTTCCCCACGCCCCTGGGGAAAGTTTTTGTTTACTATTTTTGGCCCCTTACGCGTTCCTCCCCGGGGACACGTCTATTTTGGTAGTCTGGGTCATTTTCTAAATTTGGTGTTTTAAATTCCCCCTTAGAACATGAAGGAAACTACGACTGTGAATCTTTTCTACGGGGGGGGGTTCTAACCCCTAAGTTGTGGTTTTGGGCAATGGCCCCTGTTTCCGTTTCCAAGCTTTCAAAGACAAGTGCTTCCTTTGGGGGGTCAAACACTACCACCAGCCCATACTACCCCCCCCAACCACGGAGTGTTTAATAGGGAATTTAAATGTCGCTAACTATTTTTCCCCCCCACCAGACCACTCTCATTGGACAAGGGCCCACTTTTTTGAAAGCGCGTTCAACTCGCGTACCACGAGTCAGTCGGGGGCCATCCCCCTCGGCTTCTTTAAAAGGATTTAAACCACCCCTCTTAACCACGTGGGTTTTTCCCGCTCTTTTCTGACGCCCATGACCGCCCCTTTAAAAGAAGTGTGAACTCGCCTATAAAAAAATTTTTAAATCTAAAAAAAGTAGCTGCACTTTCAATCGGGGGCGTGTCCCCCTCCCGTTTAATGGGGGACAAAAAAATTTTTTTAATGCTTTTCCCCTTTTAGCTCGGGGGATGGACAAGAAAGTCGGGTAAGCGGCATTCAAAGGGGTGGCCAGGCACATCGACAATTTCCTAACGCCCGTCTCAGTCCTACTAGGGACAGCGGACCCTTTTGTAACCCCCGGCCCCCCGTTAGCCCCCCAAGGGGGGACTATTATCCACTCCTGTCAAGAAGGGAGGGCTTTTTGGGTTAAGTATTATTTATGTTATATGGATAAAAATTTTGGGAATTTTAAAAGGTTTATTTAGGTATATAGTGTAAATTTGGATTTATCGTAGTTATGCTTATTGTTTTTTGTTACATTGATTTAAAACTTGGGGGAGCCACCCGAACTCTAAAAATCAATGGTTTTGACTTATGTTTGATTTTCGCTCTGGGGAAATTGGGAAAATCCCTACGCGTTGTGCGCGCGTACTAAGAAAAAAGGGGAAAATGCAGTGCTTTCCCTTGTGAACACTCTTTTCCGTTTTTTACTTGAGCATAGCCTCTTTATCGCACCAAGTGCCGGATGACCTGGGAAAATACGTGCCGCCGCACCGTTTAAGCATTTAACTCCTTATATTTTTTTGTAACTGTAGTTTTATTTTTCTCAAGAGGTCTTCACCCTTCCCTCCCCTTCCCCTTTTGGTTCGGGGGGGAGATATCGAACCGTCTTAAAAAACAGGCTGTGGCCGACTGAATGTGGACATCCAGCTTCATGGGTCGTCGGAAAGAAGGAGAGGAGAGCGTCGTGCCCCTGCGTATACTCCGGGGTGACTACTCCAGATCTGCAAGCGCCACTACCGGGGGGGCTTACTACTTGACCATAGCCGGGTATCCAAGGACTGTCATGAGGGGCGTGTGGATCATCCCCCCTTGTCTGCCACTAAAGCAGGGGAAAGGTACCCCCTCCGAAAGCCTACTGCTGAGACTTTTCTGACATCCCCCCAGGGGGGGGGGATGTAACAACTTCATTGTAAAAAAACTCACCAAATCGGACAAAAACTGGGACAGCATTAACACTTTCATGGTAAAACCTCGCCAAAATGGGGACAGCCAACTGATCAACACGGGGGCAAATACTTGACCGCGACCTACCTCTCGCCAAATACATCGACACTGAAGGGTTTCCGCGCCTCCCAACGAGCTCGACCACTTTTCCCACAAAAGAGGAAGAAGAGTTTCCGTTTTGCCTTCGCCGAGCTTCGGAAGGGCTAGGTTTCGATATAGTCCCGAACCTCTCCTCCCCCCCTTTTTGTAATTTTCCCCCCAAATTTCCCTTTCCCTTCGATCCGCCCCCTTCTCTGAGAAATTTTATTTCTATAAATATACGGGACCGGGGGTCTCAGGCACTTACCCCACCGGGTCGAATAAAGTGGGGCAGCGACTGGGTTTGGGGATATTACCTTCCTACCAAATTTTCTGTTTCGGGTCAGGGGGGAAACCCTTTTTAAATTTCTATTTGACTTTGTTATAACTTATTTTTTTTGAATATTACTATGCTACCCTTATCGCTCTGGAGTTTTTGACCGTCGCTTTCCCGCCCCCCCCCCCATACCAGGGCTGGGGCCCCATTTTAAATGTATTTCAACTTTTTTCCAATATACTTTTAACCTGAATTGTCGGTCCGGGTTCGAAACCCGGGGTTATGTTATTTCAAGTAAACTGTTTCTGGACCATCTTTTTCGCCAATTTTAAAAACCTAGGGGTTTTGAGTTATTATTACCTTTGGCCTTTTTTTTAATTGCTATACGCACGTTTTCTACGGGCGTCGTAAGAAAATATAATTTAACTAGGGGATAACTTAAACGCAGAGTAACCCTTTGGGAAATGATCATTTAACGAATAACCAAAGACCATGTCCTGAATCCCGACCGTTACCTTTTTAGGTTTAATGTATGCGATTGTTTGAGGGGGAAAGTTAGTTTTCCTTTGAGTAATTTATTTCCGCGGGACGGGAAAACGCGCTTCAGCGGTGTTGATTTTGCTCACTTGTTATTTTCTTTTTTGACTAAATAAAATTGTTATTTCATTCAGGGAACTCTTTACCTAATTTACTGCCTCTCTTCCCATAGAATTAAGGGGGGGTTCTATATATATATAAAAAACCCCCTGTGCAAATTTTTTTTTTTAAAAAAAAAGAACTTCAAAAATAAATACCTAAATCAAGTGACTTAAATTAATAAAAATATGAAAAAAAATCAAAAATAAATAAACAGTTTTTTTGCACAAAGAGGGGGGAATTGGGGGGGAGTTGCGGGAAAGTGAGGTTTTGGGGGAAACGGTAAAACTATTTTTCGAACATATGGGAAATATCGCAAGACACACAACGTTTTAATCCTTTAGTTATTACATTTTAAAAATAGCTCAAAAGGGGGGGGGGGTTTTTACTTACCCCCCCCTCGCTTAAAACCAGCCGAGTTAAAAATGAACTAATTTAACTCTTTTTAGTCTGTATAACTAAAAATTTTTTGTTCCCAAAGTAAGCTTATATAATAAAAAGAATGGGGGACTTTAATTCATCTTTGGACTCCCCCCCCCCCCAAAAACTTTTTTGTGGCCCCCCCATACATTTTAAAACCTTCTACAACTCGTAATTTTCTTTAAGAAAAATATTTAAATTTTTTTAAAAAGAATAATTTTTTTTTTTAAATTTTTATGTATTTCAAAATTTTTTACTTAATAAAATATTTTTACCACTTTGGGTGCCACCATTGTAAATAATTTTTTTGCATCATATAAATCACATGATTGACATGGGTTTGCCATTTGAAGCTATGGTCAAAACCCCTTTTGAAAGTGTGTGAACAATATTTTTTTTTAAGCAGAAAAAAACATAACTATGTTTGTGCCCGCCCTTAAATAAATATAAAAAAATTTTGGCCAAAATTACGGGCAACTATCACACATACACACAAACGTTTTTTTAATTATTCAAAGGACCAAGCAGTTTTTGGCGGGGGATTTTTTGGGGGACTATTTTAGAAATTTTTTTTGAGCTGTCATCCAAGTAAACAAGGGTCTGAATTACGTAAAAATATACACTCGAGTCAAAAAAGGTCTTTATTCCAGTTTTTTTTTCCCCCGAGTTTCTCCCCAAATTAAAAGGTTATTTTTTTTTATAGGAGGTTTTTAAACCTGTATTTGCGTGAAGAGAGTTGAAAACCTTTTTATAAAACCCCGTAACCCAACGAGATTCAAACCTCAACTCCACGTCTTTGGCATTAGTTACTGCGAAAATAGCCGTTAGCCAGGGGGCCACTGAAGTGGTGTTTTTTAAATTTTTTAAAACCCAATTATGTTAACATTTATTCGGGTTTTTTTTTTTTTTTTAATTTGTTTTAAACCCGCGCTTGGCAGTTTCTAAGCGCTAATATTTTGAGTAACTCCCCAATAGGGGGAATCGGGTTAACCCCAGTCGAATTCCTGAGGGGGGTTTTTTCCTAAAGGGTTTTTTCCACTCCCCTTTCCCCATGAAAAAAAGGGTCATTTTTAAATTTAAATTCCCCCCCTTAATTTCCCTAACCCATAATGAATTCTTATAAAAGAGAAAACCCGAACATTTTAAGACCGGGCTAAAAAAAATGTTTAAGAGTTCTTTTTTGCCCGAAAAAATTCGGAAAGTCTGCACTCTCCTATAGGGCCTTGTACAGTATCACACACACAGTTGAAAAGGCTAGATATAAAACTTTGATTTTTATATTTTCTCAGCGTCAAAAAATTTCTAAACTAACGCAAATTTTTTAAAAACATATGATGAAAAAAATTTATCTCAACTATCAAAAAATTTTTCTTTTGTGATGCTACTATCCAAACCGTGGCTAGTTTTAGCAATTCAACCATTTATCTCAAAAAACGCACCAAAATTTTTTTTTAATTGAGATAAATTTAAAGCACCCATCGTTTCACTCCTTTAGTATATCTCTCTAGCCTTGATAATTAATAGCGGGATTTTTGGGGGATCGCCTAACGCTTCTGATTTCATTCCTACTTTTTTAAACCCACGGAGCAAACTGCAAACAAAAAGGCCGTAAACTAAAAATTTTTTCCCTTTTAGTGGTGTTTAAAAAGTGCATTTTTTTAGCCCAATCGATTATATCAACATAAAACTTTCACACTACCCTGACTCAAGAAAAAAAAAATAAAAAAAAAATCAAAATCCTGACTGTCTTCCATCACTGTAAAAGGGGTGACCTAAATTTTTGGAAATTAATGAAACTTTTTCTTAAGTCTGTGAGTTTAAATCGTGGCAAGGTAAAACTGTGAGAAAAGGTTTTGACAAATTTTTTTAGAATGTGTACATTTTTTCACATATTAAACACAATTTCATTCAAGTTTAAAAAACACCCCACATTATATTTTAACTTATTTTTTTTTTCTGGATGGGCTTTTCGGGGCCTCATAGACAGAAGGATGGATTTTTTTAGACAGTATTATTAAACCCTTTTATTCCGTACCCTCAAATATTTTTTCCCTTTCAATTTATAACCCCAAAGTTTTTTGGTAAATAATGAAAATTTAAAAAATTTTTATAAAAACAACTTTAAAATAAATGAGTACAAGGGTATACAATAGTAAATTTTTAAAGTCCCCAAAAAAGTGTGGATACTCCAAATTTAAAAGGTGTTTAAAATCTAGTTTGGTTTTGATCCCTAGGTAGCTTTGTTTTTTTCTGAATGTTATACCATCGTTTTTCACGGGGAATTTTCTCTTTCACACCCTCACAGCTCTTCTAACATACTCATTTAGTTTGCACAATAGTCTTTTTTTAAAAAAACAGTTAAAAATATTTATTGCTAAATAAATTTTTATTTTAAGGGGCCCATCACGTAAAACCCTACAGCGCAAGCAGAACGTTTTGCAAAAGGGAATTTTTTCCTTTTTGGGGGTAATAACGGATTTCACCAAAATTATACCTATGGGGTGAAAAACGTTTTAGGGGGAATTAATCCGAAGTGGGAAAACGTGTTTCCCCCCCACGGGGGAAAATCATTTTAAAGGGGTTAAATTTTTTTGCACGGAATATTCAAATTGGGAATCGTTTTTTTAGGTCATGGGGATATTTTCCCAAGGAATTTTTTTTTGGTTGTTTTTTCCCCAAGAAAATCTTTTTAACTTTTTTTCAAAAGTGTATAATTTTTTTTTTTGGGGAACTCACTGTTTTAATTGTAAAAATTTTTGGAACAGTTTTTTCTGTAAACCTTTGCCTTAACATTGAGGCCTACCGGGACACTGTTTATGAATTTTTTTGCCTAGCGCATTTTACCATTAATAAAAAACAAAACCAAAAACCTTTAAAAAAAACACAAGTTTAAGAACTAAACAGACATTTGAAAGGGGACCAAGCACCCCCCGGGACTACCATGTTCAAGTGTTGACTCCTGCTGCTGACCGCCCGGGCGTGCATTGCTTTCATGGGGGCACCCGTTAAATGGGCCCTTAGGGTTATTTATTGGTTTGGAAGTCATGTTTTTTGGTAGCCATAAAATTTCACCAAAAAACCTTACGAACCAAAATAAAAGTTTTAACAGTTTTTTTAAAATTTTTTATAACACAACATCATAAAAAAAATTTTTATTATTTTTTATTATTTTTATTAGACAGCGTCTTCTACCCTTCGGGGTTTTAAACCACTTACCAATGTGAATGGAGGGTGTTTTGAGATGAAAAAAACCTCTTTTTAAAAGGGAATCCAACCACGTGGGGGCCCGGTTTTCCCCTTATTCACAAATTTTTGAGAGGGGGGAAGGGGTTTGGAAAACAATAAATCTTGCCGGGGCCGAGTTTGAACCCCCCGCCACCAAATCCACCTTACCCCTAACCCCATCCCATCAAAACAAACTTTCTTATGGAACGTTTTTTTTAAAAAAAGTTTTAAAAAAAACATATTTAAATTTCTTTTCTCTAATATCAACACTAAAATATTTAAACCCTTTTTAAACAAACCATTTAAAAGCAAACCCAAATTTTTAAAATCAACTTTTTTAACGTTTTTAATCATCAAACTTTAGAAAAAAAAATTAAAATTTTCCATTGTACTCGTGGGGTACTTAAAAAAAACCCCAATAAAAATAAAGAATCCACGAAATTTAATTTAATTCCGGACTCTGTTCCCTAACAAACAGACAATTTAAGGGCTACAAAGGGTAAAAAAAATTTATTTGAGAACTGGACAAACCAACAATTTCACAAAAAACTCTGGGGAAAAAATTTTTCTGACAAAAGTTTTATTTTGGAAAAAAAAAAAAAAAAAATTTTCTTAGTTTAACTTAAATTTAAATATAAATAAATATAAAATAGGGTTTATTACCAAAACCAATAATATAATTTTAAATTGGGGTTTTATTCGGGGCAAAAAAAATAATAAATATTTGCACAGTTGGATTACAAATCTTTCAAACATGAACACATTTTAATTTTAGTTTTTGTATTCATATTTTTTCGGGTATTGTCCAATGTTCTTGGATTTTCTTAATTTCGTTTTTATTTCCTAATTTTACATTGGTTTTTTTCTCAGAACCTGAAGATGGGTTTTTATTTTCGAAACATTGTAGTCAAGTCAACCTCCCTTTTTGGCGTTCAAGGCTTAAGGAGGGGAACTAAACATCAGATAAGGAACGTTATATATTCAAAAAATTTTATTATCAATTATCTACTATTCTACTATTTTTCTGGTAAATTAACGTATTTATTAAACATTTCATGCCTTTATTTCCCTTTTTCACTATCATTGGCTTAATTTTAACTTTTCTTTTGACAATTCTGATTTATTCACAATTTTAACCTTAAATGTCAATTTAAACCCATTGCAGACCTAATATATTTTTCCCTTTGTAATATTTTAATAATCTAATATTAAACCTTTGAATATGGTGGTTTACTCATGTGTATGTAAAATGTAATTTTAATATTTTTCTCTGTATTTTAAATCTATTGTTCTTTTCTGCTCTATTTCACTCTTTAATAAGATTAAGTTATAAAGTGTTTCATTATTTTATAGGCTTATCACTTCCCTGTTCAATCTATCTTCTCATCCATGATGTAATATATTTTTATATTCAGACTTGTCTCTATCAACTTTTCATTAATTTCTTATAAACTTAATAGCATTTTGTTAATTAAAAAATTTGCTTTCTTTAACTTTTTTCCTTCTATTCAATATATCTATATTATCTTTTCATTTTAATTAGTTCCTTTTGTTATTGACTATTGGGCGTTCCTTAAATATTATGAACAAATTTTTTTTAATAAAAATGTAAGGGATTTAATTTCTATCTTTGTATTATGATGAAAACCATTTTAAAAAATACCTAATGGTTTTAAATACATTTCAACCATAAGTTAGATATTGCTATTATACCTTATTTGGTAAAGTATAGTTATTGATTATATAAAAATTAATAAAGACAAATCATTGATTAAGAAAAATTTTAGATTTTGTAAATATAAATTTAAAATATTTAATAAATAGATTAAAAATATCACTATCATCGTTTCTAATAATTAGTTACATCAAAGGCTCAGGAACAATTGATGGTTTTGGTTAATAAGAGTGTTAAATTTATGCCAAGGTTATGCGTGGTATTTGACGAAAATTTTTGAAAATAAATGGTAAAAAATTCTGCACTGACTTTATCGCTCCATTGCATAAAAAATGGAGATATTTACTCAAAACTCGTAATATATGTGAAATGAAATAATATACACTAGCAAACCCAGAAGACAAATTACGCTATACTTACGTAAACTTTATTGAGAACTCCTGGTTTTAAAATTTTAAAAATTTTTTTTCTAAAGGATTAAAATCCTCATTTGTATATTTGGACTAATAGAAAAGGTCACTATTGACTCCACAAGGGTCAAATTTTGACTTACAGTTAAAATTATTGACATTTTATTGGGTGTTGTACATCTTCAGCTCATCGAATTGCTATTAAATTCTTCATTTAAAAATTGTGACCAATAAAATAGGTATATATTGATTATTGAGTCATAAATGATATAGATCAGTTCCATACAAACATTTCCCCTAAGAGGTTACAGGAAAAGAATATAAAAAAACTTTTTGAGAGACTTACTTTTTTAATTACTATATGGAATTATATAATTAATGCTTTAAAACTTGAGTAGTATCTCTGTACAACTAAAATTCACAAAATTGATTTAATATAATATGCGAATATCTCAGAAAATATTGGTCTAATAAAAAATATATTCCAAATAAAATGTTTATAATATATATAGACCTACATATTTGCAATGACAAGTAATTTAATATTTCAAAGAACTACGGAGATATGATAAACATTTAGAAATTCCGGGTCCGTAACGGAACCTTTAAACGTAATTTTGACTAAAAATTGAGAGTAGTAATTTTGTTTGTAATATTAATCAATCCTTAGAAATTAAATTTAATCCAAATCGTTAGAGTTAGTTTTGAGTAAATATTATTTTTTTATTTTTTCACCTTTCAGTAAACTATTCTTAATTTTAGGGTTAAACAGACACACAGACAGACGGCATTGCAAAAATCACTTTTCGCATTCGAGTGGTCATTACACGTCAACATCAATTAACATCTTGGTTAGATTTTTTCCTGACGTTCGCAATACTTTACCTTTAGTGTTCGAAAGGTTAAATACATATATATATAGTATGATTATTTATATAGTATATATATGTATATATGTATATATGTATATATATGTATATATATGTATATATGTATATATATTTATATATATGTATATATATGTATATATGTATATATATATGTGTGTATATATATAATATGCGTATAGCTTGAAAACTATTGGTCATATACAAATATATTTGAAGTAAAATATTTTTTATTATAAAGAGCCAGACATATTTTAAATGATAAGTAATCTCATATCTCAAAGACTTGGGAGATATAACACAAATTTTGAATTTACAGCTCTGTACGGAATCCTTAAATTAATTTTGACCAAAGATTAGCGATATTGTTTGAAATATTAATCAAAGCTCACAAATTAGATTTAATCAAAATCGTTTGAACCGTTTTTTGAGAGATTAAATTTTTTTTCTTTTCCCCTTGAGGATATTCCTTAATTTTAGGGTTGGATATCCTATTTCAAAAACCCCTCGGGGCATCCCTATGAAAACCAAAGATCCAAGTCTTAGCCCAATTGGCAAAATAGTTTAGGCTCTACTCCGAGGTACAGACAGACATAATACATTGAAAAAAAACACTGTTTTGGATTGGGGGGATCATGAATAGTCGACAACCATGAAAATCTTGAGTTCAAACCTTTTTTGACACTCACATTACTTTCTCTACCTGTAAGGTAGCAAGAAAGTGAAAATATGGAGGGGGAATCATAGATTCTTTCCTTGTCATCTGTTCAAATTATTAGAAGTTTCTAGAAACAATTGGAGGATTTTTAAATTATTAATAGGGTAATTGATATCACATTTAAAATAAAACTTTGAACCATCACAATGTATTTCAAAACAAAATGTATATACACAAATATACATGGTATGTAAAATATCTCACCTTAATACAAAATAATACTTTTTTTAAAGTACCACTATGCACCCATTTATCCCATATGTCCATACACTAAGTCACTGGATGGGTAAACACCTGTATATGATAAGGAAAAAAAACACAAATATTTTCCCTTATCATGTAAATATTACCAGTTAAAAAATAAATGGTAAAACATATTTAAATCATGGGTTGGAGAAGGAATTAATTGGTTCCGTTGTATTATTTTCACTCTAATATATAAAAGATACGGCTCATGTAGTGATATGGAAGGCCTTTTCTCTGTCAGAATTTTATTAAATTGTAGGAGTTTGTTAGGTAAAAATACTATTCAGACGTTCCTTTCTACCACTAACCCAAAGGGATAAACTAGCTGGCCCGTAAATAGCCATTGTTTGTCAAAAATGTTAAGGGTAGATAATCATTTAATTTAGGTAGAATCTACTCCTAAATTTTAAATATAAATCCCATTATAAATTGTTCCCTTTACATATTTTTAAAAAATTTAGAACTTTTGCTATGCACATACTCTACCTGTTAATTAAAAAAATATATAAAGAAATTTTTTAGGTAAAAATTCTAGAACTTTTTTCGAAAGGAATCTCCTCACGTTTAAAATATGGAGAATGTGTAGAAGTGTTGTGTTAGTGAAAAAATATGCCTCTGAATGATAATATGGTGCAAAGAAGGACTTATTACAGCAGCACCTAAATTTAAAATCCAGCCACATTTTATGGACTACATAGTGATTTTCCAGCAGAAAGATGAAATTTAGTTGCGCAGTGGTAGATAAAAAAAAACCTTTTCACCCAACACTATTTTTTCATTTACAAGTCAGGGTGGCTGACAACAATAGGAGAAGCAAATGCAATACATACAGTCACTTGCACCTTTGGTTATGGGGGAAAAAAAGGAGTCAGCCTCATCTTGGCTTATATGTTTTTTTTCTGTGAGATGGTTCTAATCCAAGCCAGTTTAACTGAGGTGTTTTTTTTAAAAAACTGGTTTCCCAATTCTCCTCCACGCAAAATTGTGGGTACATTTACTATACATCTTATCATTTTTCATTTCTAATTGTTTTAGCCAGAAAGAATGTTAGGGTATAGATAGCAAAATAAATTATCCAGTAAAAATACTTTAGACCAGTTTTTGACTAGTTGTTGAAAAATGAAGTGTAATGTTTTGTAGTTTTTGAGTTTTACTTATATTCACTTGTATGGGGTCTGGATTTAATTTTCTTGATAAACATGGATACTTTCCGAGCGTAGATAATTATTAATTTTAAGTACACCCCTATGTGTTTTTTACCAAA